>JAVSIR010000017.1:0-24533 GCA_038502835.1 Octonoba sinensis | reverse complement strand
TATATAAAAAAACTAATTAACTCATTGGCATTGCAGCCCATGATGATCCATGGCCTGTCGAACAATTTTCCTCCAAAGCCCCCTGCCTTTCGCTTTTTCCTTCCAGTTTCGGACATTTAGGTTTTTAAGGTCTTTCTCCACCTCGTCTACCCATCTTTTAACCGGCCTTCCTCTTTTCCTCTGGCCCTGGCAATGTCCCTTGAAAATCTTCTTAGTGCCTCTGTTTTCCTCCATCCCCTCAAGGTGTCCCAGCCGCCATTGTATTCTTTTTGTTTTTACATAGTTAATTATATCTTTTTCTTTGAATAATCTTTCAATTTCGAAATTATAACGCTTCCTCCAAAGATCACCCTCTTTGACAGGTCTAAAAATAGCTCTCAGAATTTTCCTTTCCGAGGTGATTAGCATCTTCTCTTGTTTTTGAGTTAAAGTCCAGGTCTCTGACCCATAGGTAACTGTTGGTCTGAAAATATGTATATAGGCCAACATATTATTTATTTATTTATTTAATGTTTTTTGAAGAAGATGATTAATTGCCTGGTAAGAGTTTTCCTCGTTTTCTCTTATTCACTATGCAAACTCAAGGGAATACCTGCTAAGGAGGTAGTTTTCTCCCTTCCGTTCAACCTACATACGCATAATGATTATTTCACGCTGGTCACAACATAAAAACTAATGTGTGTTCTTTCGGTAATATTGCTCTGTTTCCGCACCAAACCAAACTGCAATTGCTTGCGAATAGGACTAAGAAGGCTCTTTTGAGGTGTATCTGCACAAGAATATGCCAGGGGTCATTGTATTCCGGGGGTACCCCGGAAATCTGGGTTTTTCATACGCTCCTTCCGTGTTTTAAAAATTGGACTTTTTAGCCTTCAAAATTGAAAATTTAGCGGATGGGAAAAAAAAAACCGCCGAAAAGCGATAAACATTCCCTTTGTCGCAAACCTTTACACAGCAAGGGTTGTAACGGCGCCAACCATCTTTGTTCCGTGCCCGAACACAAACGATTACCACGTCCCACGTGCTTTCGTTGTTACGGATAACTGGGCGTTGGCGCCATTTTGGATTTTTTTTCCGGCCCCAAAACCCCCGGGGTTGGCGATGTTTACATTCCCCGGCCATTTCCGATGTAAACATCGCCAAAAGAGGTAATTCTTTTTCCGTACTTTATTTTTAGTTTTAAAAGAACCGTAAAAAAAATTCGAGTTTTTTTTGGATTTAGTTATTTTTCCGATAAACATCGCAAAAAGTTGAACTCATTTTCCGAACTTCATTTTTTTGCATAATAACGCATTTTTACGTTCTTTTCCTAAAATCGACTCTGGACTTCGAGTTATTTTCTCAACTTTTATTTTTTAAAAATTGCAGATATTTGACAAATAAATGAAAAAAATAATAACTCTAAATAGAAAAAGTATTTCACTGCAAAAATTTGGCAAAAAATATATAGTCAAGGAAATTCCTATTCATTATGTTTTATTATAAACAGAGTGCCAAGTGCTCCGATTTTCTCGAAGTTTACCCGATTTTTTTTACGTACTCCGAAAACCCGATAAGTTACAGAAAACTCCGATTTTTCAAGTACTTTATGTTTTAATAAAGAAAAACAAGGTTTTCTTCATCTGAGCAGAGCAAAATGCTGCTCGTTAGTCTCGTGTCGCTTTTCTTTAGAACGGACGGAATTCCGTATTTTCGGTAATTTTGGAAATTAAAAAATTCGCTTCTTCGAAATTAAAAAATTCGTAATTTTGGAAGACTTCCCTTTTTTCCCCCATGAAAATTTTTGAAAGTAGCTGTATACATACCTGCCAAGTTTTGCAAATTACGAGTAAAACTTACGCATTTTGTTCGTTTTTTGCGTATTCAAGGGTCAATCCCGATTGTTTTACTCATTTCGAAATCCGATTGCATCGGCTTCGGTAAAACTTCCTAGCACTCGTTTACTATCGGATTCTTCCTCTTGGACATCAATAACTTTGACCTTACCATTATTTTAAATCTTTCTTACGTTTCAGCTTCTGTAGTAAAGAACCTTCACAGACGTCATTTTATCGAAATTTCCATCGAAATTTTAAAGAATTAAAAAAAAAAAAATATTTTTTGCCTTTAAGTTTTAGTGATCATGTCAGTTTTTGATTATCATTGTTAAATATTACAGTCTCATAAATAATCTTGTTTTAAAAATCCTCAGTGAGTCACATGTCTGATAAGATAAGGTATATTTTTCAAATCACATTTTTACAAAATCTAAGTAATGCCCGTATTTCCCTTTTTTCTTTCCTCTTTTCCATAAAAGAAATCGTGATTTTTTCTCCACCATATCTGCTTTGCTATGTTATTCAATGAAAAATGTTTTAATTAAATTGAGTTCTTATAACTTGACAGTGAATGAAAAAAAAAAAATATATTTTAGTAGTTCTATAACGTGATGGTATTTAAAAAAAATATGAAAAATACTGCAATTTTTCATGCTCCTTTTTTCCCCCCCCTTGTGCTCCTATGTTTCAAGTCTTGAGGCTGGCAGCTCTGCTATAAATTACAATTTTTTTCCCCAAAAAATAAACAAAAATTTTTCTTATTAGTTAGCAGCAGGTAAGTAAAATATAAATTTTAATTTCAAACGTTATTTTAAACATGCTGTTGCAACTATATGTGTATAAAAGCTGTCGCATAATTTATGGTGCATAAAAAGTGATCCCCGACTTTTTGCATAAAAATTTTCAGTGTTTTTTACTTTGTGTCGCAATCACCCCTGATATGCTTATATCACAGCTTGTCAAGTTTTTGGACTACATTTACTGGTCCACTAGAAAAAGATACGGGTCGAGCCGACACCCCCCAGTATATATCGGGGGTGTCGGTCGAGAGCGGCGCGACGGCAGCAGGTTGAGTATCACTGACCTAACGTGTTTGCTCCCGAAATAAATCATTGAAAAAAATTCAGTTTTTCGCGTTACAGTTCATTGAATAAATCTAAAAGTCAATTTTGATTTAAGAGGGATTTTTCTCTTTGCTCTAGTTCGCAAACAGGCATTCAATCCAATTACTACATATATAATATATTATATTATATATATGGGCTCTTGACTTGGGTGTCTGGGGGTTACTTAAATGATGACTCACCACAAAGGTATAAAAAACCGACTATATTAACGCTTAACTATTTACAAAACAAACTTCAAACAACCACATCAACACCATTCAAGCACCGCAGTGCTTACACGTCCACACAAAACGGAGTCTTTCTCAGAACTACTCGCTTACGCTCCTTTTCACCTGATGGCGCTGCTGTCAGTGTCTCCTCGCACTCGCATCCTACATATATATATATATATGTGTGTGTGTGTGTGTGTATATGTATGTATATTAGCATTTTTAGTTCCTATAAGTCATATGGTGTAATTATAGTAACTTAATGTTTTCTATTTTATCTCACTTTTGATACATTTAATAGGCTGCTAATTCTAAACAACAGACGCCAAAATAAAAGAAAGTAAAAAAACCGGGGTTTTATCCAAATTGCGACAAACACAATCAACAAGATCATAAAAAGTAGTACTCTTTCATTCTCAATGAATGACCCATCCCGACCGTACACTTACAATTATTAATGAAAATCAAGCACAAGATCCAGGCCCGTAGCCAGAGGGGGGCCAGAACGGGCAATACGGGCCGTGGCAGCCTAGTGGTTAGCACATCGGACTTCCACCTGGAAGGTCGCACTTTCGATACCCACTGAAGACCACCATGTATACTTGGGGATATGTGCATGTAAAATCCGTAGACCCCACTACCTCTCCCCGTGCGTAAGCAATCCTAAGGCCTCGGCTAACAGGTAGGGGTCTGGTGGAGAAAAGACCGGGCAATGCCTGACCTGGAAAATGTTTTGCCACTCCTAGCGTGATTAATTGGACCTTAATAATCTATGGTACTTCTGTTTTAAACTTTTTGATTTGTTTAACGCAAAGTCCTATCGAAAAAATCCTGTTCCCATGCATCTTTCTCTCTTAATTCAAATTTTAGAAAAAAAATAAAAACATGCACTTTTTCCTATATTCAGCTTTTTTTTTTTTTTTTTTTCCCGTTTTCAATCTAAACTAGGCACCAATGAAAGGATCATGGGCAGTCCCCGAGGTCACTTACTTTGTAAGTTTTCTCTTTACTTCCTAACATTGAGCATGATGCCAGAGAAAGAGGTGAAATACCTTTTTCTTCTGTGCAATCGTCAGCCCATAGAATTGATTGCAGACATGTGAGTTCTTTTGTTATATCAGTGAATGATCTCTCTCTGCGGAGTTACTCCTCTCCGCATGATAATGATTATGTTATTTCATTAATTTACAAAAGTCATTCTTAAAATAAGCTTTAAAAATTCAATTCTGCCTTTTGTAAGTTTTAATCGAGAATTTCTTTTAAGATCAAATAATTTCATTATTGAAATAAATTAGTATTAGTTTCAATAATTAATTGTTTAATTAATCAATTAATAAATTAAATAATTGCATTAATTATTAAATAAATTATTAATTTAAATTTTAAGAAAACGCCCAAAATGGAGCATAAATTCAAACATGATAGAAAAAAATTGCAAAACTAATCTACCCCTCCTGTCCAAAAGTTTGCCCCCCCCCCCTGGAGTCAGAGTCTGGCTACAGGCCTGACAAGATCAATATAGGCACAGAAAGAACATGATGTCCCTCTCCGCCATATTTCTCATCAGTCCTCACTTTTTCTTTTTTTTTTTGTTTTAATCGAGAAAAACGTAGGGGATGCTGGTGGGTGATTAACCTGAAAATGTGAGGCTGAAGGAAAATTCAGGTCAACAGTGTATCTTTTCAATACGAAGAGTAATCCCACAAGTGATTAATAAAGTAAAGTGAGAATTTCCCGCGTTATCTATTATTGGGTAGTAAAGAATTACACGATATGTTCTATGGCCTGAATATTTACCCCCCATTTTTCTCTTAAACCTTTGACTTCTGGGGAGGGGGTGAGTTATAGAACTGTCATTTGTGCGTGTTTTTTCTTTAGCTTTCTCGATTGTACTCTCTCAGAAACGCATGCTCGAATCTCACGAAACTTTCGTCGTATTTGATGGAATGACTTCGTGAAAAATGCTCCGAGTAAACTTTTTGTCAAATTGCCGAAATTTGTGTACACTAAAAAAAAAAATCTCCTGAAAATAACGGAAAATGTACGGCAGCAGAGTTGCCGGAAATATTCCGTTTCTGATAATATTTTCCCGAGATTTGTGACAGAGCTCCATTTCTTTTTTTCTCCGTTAATCCAAATCAGTTTGTGCAAATACAGCAACCGTAAAACGGAAAAGTTCCATCCTCGTATTTTCAGGACGTGATATTTCCGTTTTTGGAAGGAAAATCTAATGTATTGAAGCACTACGGAAATCTTCTGTTAAAATCAGTCAAAAACACTCTGAAAATTCAGGTTTTTTTTTTTAACAGTGTAGTAACTTTTTTAAGTCACGTGATCGCGCGAGAAAAGAATCGTTGCAAATGACGTAATATTCTTGACGATTGAAAAATCGTCGAAAATGAGGATTCTATTTCTGAGAGTGTAGCACAAAATAAAATATGCATAAACGTTGTCTAGATGGCGTTAAAAATTTACATAAATAAAGCTTTCCAATATGCTAAATTTTCATGTAGTGGATCGATTGCGAGCGGGACATAGACCCCCCCCCCCAGCCCCCCCCCCCCCCGACTGCGTACAGTAAGGCGAAAATTAAAATGAAAAAAAAAAGAAAGAAAGAAGTGTTAGTGCTTTACAATTCTATTTCTTTTCTTTCTAAAGAATAAAGCATTGCTTCATCGTAGTGTAGTGCTTTTTTTTTTTTTTAATTTTTTTTCTAACAGGGATTTAAGATTCACTACATAATTTTTATAATTTTCTTACACTTTAAAAATCCGTTTTCAGTTAATAATAGTAAATAGCTACAATAACTTCTCAGAGTTTGGATTCGCTATTTTTGTCCCATAGTTTCGTTTTCCTCCCAGTTGAATAAAAAAGGCTCCTTGTATCTTTAAACAATGCATGCAATTTTCTTTCCAAATTTGCCCATTACCACGCTTGATTTTTTTTAAAAATTGTAAATCAGCAGGAATCATTTAATGAAACTAAATAAGTAAATTGGAAACAAACTTACATTATATGCATACTTACGTACTGCAGCGGCTGGCTGTAGATTGATGTACCAACATGCTTCTCTGAGGCCTATTCGGAAAACTGTTCGTAGTACAGTTGAATATGTCCTAAACGCTCCCTTCTCTAAAATCCCATGCATTAAAATTGATAGTCGAGTTCTAATTACTTAACATTCGAACATCGTCGGGTTTCAAGCAAAAGTCACAAAACTCACCGATGGACTAATCAGTGCTCCCACCGGCCTCACAGAGTCTGTATCAGATTTTGGAGCAGATAAAAATTGGCTTTTGTATCAGTTTGGAGCAGAAAAAATGGGCTTTTGTATCAGTTTGGAGCAGAAAAAATGGGCTTTTGTATCAGTTTGGAGCAGAAGAAATCGACTTTTGTATCAGTTTGGAGCAGAAAAAATGGGCTTTTGTATCAGTTTGGAGCAGAAAAAATGGGCTTTTGTATCAGTTTGGATCAGAAAAAATGGGCTTTTGTATCAGTTTGGAGCAGAAAAAATGGGCTTTTGTATCAGTTTGGAGCAGAAAAAAATGGGCTTTTGTATCAGTTTGGAGCAGAAGAAATCGACTTTTGTATCAGTCTAGGTGCCGAAAATATCAACTTTGTACCACTTTTGGAGGATTTTTCCCCTTTATTTATTAAATATTAAATGGCTGTTTTAAAGCAATGTTATTTTCATACATCAAAGGTAAGAGCAGTTTCAAGTCTTCAAAATGATAGGAAATGTAAACGTCAGTCATCCTTCAAAAAACTGGATTATTTTTATATATTTTAAGAAATTATTTATAACCTATTCAAAAAGTAAGACCAATTAAACCAATAACCCTTATAAAGGTGTTTTTCAATACTTTTCTCAAAAAACGAATTATATAAAAAAAGTTCTCTTGTTTTTTTCTTCTGGAATAGCTAAAGCTAAGAATAGCTGGAAGAAAGTGTAAAATTTTCTTCTTTTTAAAAATCATTGCATTCCTTCCTTTTTATGTAATAGTAGTTAAAACACTATTCTTTCAAGAAAATAAGAAAAAACTAACTAATATGAAAGGTTCAACTATTTTAAACTATTTATCATTAATTAAAATTTGTTTTTTAAATGGTACATATTTAGGTATAATCATTGTGATTTATAGTAACAGTAAAATTTTGAATGAATTAAATATAATTTCATATTTTATCAAAAAATATATTTGAAGTCTATCCTATTTTCTACTTGCAGTAATATTTATTATTTTTCTGATTAAGAAACATTCCTTTAAATTTCAATCCTAAATACTCCCTTAGATGCTTTGTAAGTAATTAATGGCACTAATAGAAAATTGCTGAGTTTCATAATTTTGCAGCAAGAAAAATAAAGAACCAAATATTATTTTTCAGTTCTATAATAGCAAAGCAAAATGTACTTTTTATTATATGTTTATAATTTAATGTCTAATGATTTATTTTTTCCAACAAATAATTTTTACATCTTTTAAAAATTGTGTAATAGTTACAAATAAATTTTAAGAGCCCAAGGGTTACAGCAATTGGATGCTGAAAGAAACTAAATCGAAATAAAAGAAAAAGGAAAACCATGATAATTTCATAACTATCAAATCTAATTGAAAAATTGAAACTTTAAGCAAGAGAACTTTTATAAGGTCATTCATCCACATCAAAATTGCCATTTTCTCTAATAATATTGCTTAACATGTTTGCTGAAGATCATCAATTCATTAAGATATACATGCTTTTTTTAATGATTTTTCTAACTTAACTGTATTTCTTTACTTATTTTGTTCTTTATATTTATGTTTTCCGTTTTTTAATTACTTGTGGTTATATGATATAGATTACAGAACTTAAAGAGTATTGAGAAAAGAAAAAAAGCTGCAATTCAATGTTTAATTTTACAGCGTTTGAAAGCCCATCTCTAAACACTTTCGGGAACAAATATATATTTTCAAACAATGTTTTTATTTAAAATAAAACTAAATTTTGTTTATTTACTTTGAGAAGAAACATTATAAATGGTTGATATGAAAATGTTCCGATTTTTGTAGCGGATGCAAAAAGATTGCATTACATATGCGCTCCTTTGCTTGCACGTGGAAAGTAGGCTTAAGGAATTTTAAAGAATTGTTAAAATGGAGCAGCAATCTATTTAACATCTGTTCCGTTATTGATTTTTCAGATTGATTAGTGTTTCCTAAACATTAGAAAACACAAAGTGCACTGAGGAAAAACGCTAAGGTTTTTTTTTTTCCGCATTCTATGAAATTGTAAACTTTTTATCTATTTTAAGAAAAACTTACTAAATAAAATGTTTAACATAAATAGTGATAAAATGAATGATTTTTCTCTCAAAGATACTACAAAATATTAGAAATCGTCTCACTGTTTCTTCTACAATCATGGGATACATCGCTCAATCTGCTCAATTTTCTCAGCCATATTTGATGTTCTTAAGAGAGGATAGAGATAATATTCATTAATAAACTACTGCAAAAGGTAAAAAATTAGTTGACTAAAGGAAAAATAAAACAAATGATGTCGATTTTAAGGTGAGAAAAAATAATATCTAAAAATTTTTCGATTTTTTTTCCCGAAAATCGCGATTTAGCGCAAATTTTCCGAAAAAACGCATTTTGTAGCAGCATGTAGCAGAAAAATCGTTTTGGCGCAGTTTTGCGCAATTGGAGCAGCCGTGGGAGCCCTGACTACTGCAGTCAACCAAAAAAAGTACTTTTTGCTACTTTTCATAACAACGAGCTGAAAGTTTAACATTTTCTCAAAACTAGAACTTGTATTGACTTTTGTCTGAACGCCGACGATGTTGGCAACTTTAAATGCTGCCAGCTGCGCGATTTAAATGCGCAGTATGCAAAGGTGTTGCGCCATTGGTACTGAAATGTTAATCAGTTACATAATTTATAAACTCACGTCAGTATGTCAAGTTTCATTCTTCTGGCTCAATTTTTTCTGGGTGCGTATGTTTTTTATTTTATTTGTTACAAGAGGTGAATTAAATAGTAATGAACGTTATATACAGACACAAAAATAAATGTAAAACGGATCATGAGATGCATACTAATGTTTCAGAATCAAAATTAGTTTTTTCCCCCAATAAAACTAATGCGAAAGATCAACTGTACATACTTGAAAATTTAGATGATGCTTTTTTTGAAGTAGCAAAAAATAAAATTCTTCGACTGTAATGCATGTTACATAAAATGGAACATCCTTTGCACTTAAGTGTCAATCGTTGTAAAAGTCTGTGAATCAAAAAGTGCATTTGTTCAAGTAATTTAATCCATTCATGTTCAAGGGAGGAAATTCTGGTATAAGAAATGTGTCGTTTCTGTTCCCGTTCTAGCTCGTTCAGCATACTTGATTTCTTCCGAACTGATGATCTGTGCCAGTTTATAAATTTCGTTGCTTTCAACATACAAAGAAGCAAACATTCTGATTCGCGTACTAAATAAGCGCACGCGCAAACGAACTTCCCCAAAACTCGAATGGATTCGTCCTTTTCTGCCATGCGCAGAAGCGGTCACGTGTCAGAACATTGTCGAAGTGTACTTATTTATAGAAGTATCTCATCAGGCTTGCCTTTCTTCTTAATTCTTTTAGCTAGCGATGTTAAAATTCTACAAAGGAAGAAAAACGCATGAACTTTTTCTTCAAATGGACTAAGCATGTCTCAATTTTTAAAATTTTTTTCTCCTTTTTAAAATGTTTTCTATGTATTCTAAAAAGTGTTTCTGTTTTAATTAGTCTCTATTTTTTATTAGATATTTTGTCCTCTTGCAGATACCTCTTGTTTTGTTTTGTTATCTTGTATCAGCAGCATCGAAATATTTGTACTGTTGTGAAAATGAAAATGAATAATTTTTTAAATAAGAGAATAAGTGATAATTGTATTAAAAAAAAGTAAGACCATAGTGCTCGCCAATTTAGTCCCCCCCCCCCCCACCCGACTTGCATACAAGCTCGCTACTTGTTTTTTCTTTATCACTCTAGTGAATTCTGAAATACTTGAATAATTTACGTTTAGACGTTTAGTTCATTTAAAGTCAAATTCAATAAACGTAAAAATAATGAAATAAAACAGAACTTTAGAAATATAATTTATTTATTATTGTCAATGGACTTTTCTATTTCACTCCTTTACCCTGTTAGCACGTGGCCTTAGGGCTGCCCTCCCCCGGGCACGGGTAAGTGAAGTTCGACGACAGCTCGTGACCGACCGGAGGTAGATTAGCTGGGCGTCAGCCCAACCTTCCTACATTGCTGTGTGGACCTGGCCCTCCTTGATACCCCTATGCTTGAAGAGTATCATTGAAGGGTTGTGGTTCCCTATTGTCAATGGACAGTTTCACTATCATTTTATTTCAATCACGTAAAACTTCCTAATAGCAATTAAAAGCATTTAAAAAAAAAAAAAAATTTTTTTTTTTTAATAGGAAGCATGATTACAAATTCGTAATTATCTTTCCAATAAATTATACGACATAGCCGATTACAACAAAAAATGAAACAAGAGAACACACACATAAGTATATATTTTGCGCAAATGAAATAAATTAAAAATTTATTCGAATCTTATTAGATATGTAGATATTGGAGAAACAGTGTCCTTAAATAGTTAACAGAATACTATTATTAGAGATGGTTTCCATGGCAATTTCAGAGCTGCCACGCTTTTTCCATCATCGTCACAAAATACTCATCTAGATCGATTGAAGCACTTACGCCGGAGTAATAATCAATAAATTCTTGCTTACTAACCTAAAAGAAGAAAAGTAAGTACTTACTTACGTTAAATAGCCTGCGCATGAAAAGTTATAGAATCAGTTCAGGGGTGAAAATATTTTTCCAAGAATTTCAGACTTTTAATATAGAATGTTTTATGCATATATTCTACCTTATACAGGGTGGGACAAAAGTAATGACCCGGTTTTGAAGGGTTATAAAAAAAAACTAATACAATTTGAGACTTAAAACTTTTTCATTTTGATTTGTATTTAATAAAATTTTTTTACATTAAGTTTTGAATACCATTTCAGCGATATGGCGGCCATTAGCAGCAATACACTGATGCAATTTTTCCACGGAGAGAGAATAGACTACATCTTTGTGTGCATTTCAATATTCCGCTTAATGTTACGGTCCCTAAGGTTTTTTTTTTCTTTTGTGAAGTTATTTTAAGGAAAAAGTTCTCCATACTTTAGAAGAGCTGAATGACGGAATTATCGAGGAAATATCCGCCACACCCCTTGAAACGTGCGGAAAAGTTTCCCAAAACTTCAGAAATGGACTGCATCAGTGTATCGGTGTTGAAGGTCGCAATCTTGCTGAAGTGGTATTCAAAAATTAATGTTAAAAAAAAAATGGGATTATATCAGGCACTTAGAAGCAAAGGGGTGTAAGTGACCGAAATGAAAATTTTGAGATAGCTAGTGCAAATGATAAATAAAACACCCTTCTGTTTTGTGGGAAGGAGATTTTAGTGGTAGCTTTGACAGATACTGCAAAAAAGCGTGGTTTAAAAAAATGACTAAACAAAAGCTTCATTCCGTTTGGTGGCAAAGGGATGCAAGTGCACTTACATCCGTTTGCCTCTAAATAAAATTATTTGATTTTTCAGTTCGTTTAAATACGCGATGCAGACGATCTATTTACGAAACTTAAAGCGGAGAAGAAGAAAAAAATAGGAAAAGAATTCCGAATTGTTGAATAATAATTATGAAAACAAGGGTTAAATCGTCTGCAGATTTTATTTTTGTCATGTTTTGTTTTCGCCAATTGGCAATTTGTCTAATGGCAATGATTTTTAGTTTGTTGATAAATATAATTATTCGAAATCTATATTATGCAGTTTTAAATGGAGTTTATATCACTAACAAACGATATTTATTACTGTATAAATTAGCAAAATGAGAAAGACACGTTTTTCATTTAGTGGCAAAGGGGTGTAACTTAACTAGTTGGAAGCAAAGGGGGGTAAGTGAAAATAAGCTTTTTTTAAAAAAAAATCCTACGCCAAATCTAATCATCAGAAACACTTCAAACTTTATACTTAAACTAACACATACATATAGGACTCGAAAAAAAAAATATTTACACGAAGAACCTCTAGAATTTAGTATAGGAATTAAACTTTAAACGAGTTTTACTCAAAATGATACTTTAGTCACTTACATCCCTTTGCTTCTCACCGCCTCATATGCAGATCAAAATAAAAAAGTTTTAAGTCTCAAACTGTATTAGTTTTTTTTACAACCCTTCAAAACCGGGTCATTACTTTGCCCCACCCTGTATAACCTCTTGAGACCCCAGAATTAAGCACAAACAATTTTGTCACAATTTTATGGTTCTCTGTTTTAAAAATGATTACAAAATAAAATAGCCAAAAAAACATTATTATTTTTTAATTAATAATTTAAAAAATATATTAATTGAAAAATAATTAATCCCAATTTCTATGTTTAAAACCAAGTAAACCATCTGTTGATTAATTCCAAAAACAATTGGGTGTTTTAGCTTTCAAAATACTAGTTAAATAAACAGTATTTTAAAAGGTACCCATTTAGGTACCAGGGGTGATTTTTCATATTTTTGATGATGGGGGGGGGGGACACATAACAATTTTGAAACGTGTAGGACAATTAAAAGAAAGGCATTCACTTTGTGCATGTATTCAAAATGAGTAAAATGCAACGGCAAAAGTCGCAAATAAAAGGTTAAAAATTGCAGACCGGTTTAAAAGGCAATCAGCCCCTTCGTCAGTGCCGAGAGCATGAAAAAACGTTAAAGAGCGCAAATAAAAGGTTAAAAATGGCAGACCGGTTTCAGGGGGGCGGAAGGGGGTAATCATCCCCCTTCGTCAGTACCGAGAGAAGAAAAAAATGTTAAAGGGCGCAAATAAAAGGTTAAAAATGGCAGACCGGTTTCAAGGGCAATCAGCCCCCTTCGTCAGTGTCGGTACCGAGAGAAGAAAAAAAAAGTTAAAAATGGCCTGTCGGTTTCAAGGTCAATCAGCCCCCTTCGTCAGTACAGAGAGTAGAAATTAAATAAAAGGTTAAAAAGGCAGACCGGTTTCAAGGGCAATCAGCCCCTTCGTCAGTACCGAGAGTAGAATTTAAATAAAAGGTTATAAAGGCAGACCGGTTTCAAGGGCAATCAGCCCCTTCGTCAGTACCGAGAGTAAAAAAAAAAATTTCTACTCTCGGTACTGACGAAAAGGGCTGATTGACCTTGAAACCGGTCTGCCATTTTTAATCTTTTATTTGCGCCTGTGGCGGTTTGACTGGAAAATAACTGTAAAATGGACAACTAACTGTAACCGCAACTGACCAGAGGCAGTCAATGTTTTTCTTCTCTGGGGTGTGTGTCAAGCGATGTTAAAAAGGAGTTCAATAAATCTTGTTCTTGTGTTACGCTGTCTTAACAAGATATAATTTTAATTTATGCAGCATTCAAAACAGAAGGTCTTTGCTTATAGCAAGACAGTAGTGTTTGAGCCCGAGCTCCGCTATACTGGTGACCTGCATGTTGGATAGTGCACGTGGCTTTCATCGTTAACATCCGTTGGCAATTTATGTACGAATTATTTGAGAATATTTTAATTGTTATGTAGGAATTATTCGCGAGTATTTCAGCTTCGTTTACGAATGTTATTTTTTAAGGTAAATATTTTAAATCATTCTTTTAAAACCTGCTATTTTTGCAAAAGCATGCCGAAATTCTCTGTCACTGGTGCTTTGTTTTCGCTCGTGCGAAACACTTTTTAGGGCAATTTTAGTTAGCGTTTTTATAATTGTTCCTCATATTAGCGTATTTTATGCATAGCGTTTTATAATTGTGTATTTTCTATTTTTATAAATACTACCCGTATTTCCGTTATATATATGTATATCTTTTCATATGTATTCCTTATAACCTCAGATTAATATCTTTCATAATGTCCGAACCCAGCGACAACAGTGGTAGTCAGGTGGCATATGTCGGGGTAAAACCACCCCCATTTTGGAAAACAAATCCGTCTCTATGGTTCCTACGATTAGAAGCGCAGTTTTCATTAGCGAGAATTACATGCGAGGTAACTAAATTTAATCATGTTGTTGCCGCAGTCGACGCCGACATTCTTACTTCGGTTAGTGATCTTATTGTCACACTCCCAACTGAAAGACCATATGAAGCTCTGAAGAAACGCCTCGTTGAGTCTCACTCGGAAAGCGAGGAGTCGCGAATTCGTACGTTACTGCAAGGTTTAGAACTTGGCGACTCGCGCCCATCTCACTTGCTTACACGCATGCGAAATTTAGCTGGAAATTCTGTGGGGGAAGCACTTCTCAAGTCCTTATGGCTCGCGCGTCTCCCTCCAACTACGCGAAGTATTGTCGGTGCGTTGAGCGAAGATGTGTCAAAGTTGGCGACAGTGGCCGATAAAGTGCAAGATTTATCTTCGTCTCCTCAGGTTAATGCGACTTGCAGTGCTCCGCCTGCACCTAGTTCATCGCTGGAAGCAAAAATTGAGCAGCTTTCTCAACAGATGAGTGAATTGGCTGCCATCGTACACCGACGCGAGCGTTCAGGAATGGGCAAATTCAGCCATCGTAGTCGTAGTCGTTCGAGGGGCCGGTATAAAGAGCCTGCAAATAATCAGTGTTTTTACCATACCAATTTCGGCGCTAAAGCTAAAAAGTGTAACCCTCCATGCTCCTTTAGGACTTCGGAAAACTAGATTGGCGTTCGCCTATGGGCCATGATCGCGACCTCCAGGTAAATAGAATTCTTTTGGCCGATCCTTCGTCTAAATTAAAGTTTTTGATAGACACGGGCGCAGATATTTCTGTCATACCAGTTGGCATCACTAGACGCCCAGTGGTCAACGAGGGACTTGTTCTTTATGCCGCAAATGGCACAAAAATACAGACTTACGGTACCCAACGGCTCACCCTCGATTTGAACTTACGGAGAACATTTACTTGGTCTTTTGTTGTTGCTAAGGTCAGTCAGCCGATTATTATATCACCTGAGCTTCTCGCGGCGGCTCGTCAGGAATTCGAGTTCCTACTGGCGCAGGGGATCGTGAGGCCTTCGAAGAGCGCTTGGGCGAGCCCATTGCATATGGTTAAGAAGGCGAATGGTGGATGGCGTCCTTGCGGGGATTACCGTCGATTAAACGCCATTACGGTCCCAGATCGTTACCCACTCCCCCATATCCAAGACTGCACACAAATGTTTTATAGGAAAAACATATTTACGACTTTGGATTTAGCTCGTGCGTACCACCAAATTCCTGTTAATCCCACCGACATAGAAAAAACGGCAGTAACAACGCCATTTGGCTTATTTGAATTTTTGTTTACTCCGTTCGGCTTACGTAATGCAGGGCAAACTTGTCAGAGGTACGTCCATCAGGTATTAAGCGGCCTTGATTTTTGTATTCCTTACTTGGATGACATTCTCATTGCATCGGCTAATGAAGAGGAGCACGAGAGTCATCTTAAACAAGTTTTAAATCGTCTCAGGCTCCATGGACTTAAGCTAAATCCTGCTAAGTGTGTCCTAGGAAAATCTTCCGTTTCTTTTTTGGGGTGCCTTATAACACCTTCCGGTGTGAAACCGCTCCCTGAAAAAACTCGGACAATAGCTGAATTCCCAAAACCCAAAACTATTGTGGAATTACAGCGTTTCTTAGCAATGCTTAATTTTTATCGTAGATTTATTCCGAATGCCGCCAAAACCCAAGCCCCTTTGCATGAGTTGTTAAAAGATTCCAAAAAGAATGACAAACGCCCAGTTCCCTGGGATGATACCTTGATTCAGGCATTTGAGGCATGTAAATATGATCTAATTCATTCTGCAACCTTAGCTTACCATGCACCCCATCAACAGCTCTCTCTGATGGTTGATGCATCTGACATTGCCATCGGCGCTGTTTTAAATGTCTCAAATGATAGTAGTTTGCAGCCTCTCTCATTTTTTTCGCGTAAGTTGAGTCCTACTGAGCGTAAATACAGCACCTACGACAGAGAGCTCTTAGCAATTTATTCTGCTGTAAAATATTTTCGGCACAGTCTGCTTGGAAGACACTTTATCATATATACCGATCATATGCCGTTGACTTTTGCTTTTTCAAAAAACTCAGATTCAGGGTCTCCTAGCCAGCTCAGACATCTGGACTTTATTTCCCAATTTAGCACCGATATTCGGCATGTTGCTGGTTCAGACAATATTGTAGCTGACACCTTGTCACGTATAAATGATATCCAGCATATCTCTGCAGACTTTTCAAGAATGGCTGCAGAGCAAGCTACCGACAGACAGTTATCTGATCTCCTTGCCAAGCCGGATTCATCCCTTAAATTTCAAAAAATGGAGATAAAACCCAAGGTGCAACTTTATTGTGATGTTAGCACTCACAAAGTGCGACCATATGTCCCAGAGACGTTGCGATTTGCAGTTTTCAGAGATCTCCATTCCTTATCCCATCCGGGGGTTAGAGCCACCCGTAAACTGATTCAACAAAGATTTGTGTGGCCAGGAATGCAGAAGGATATCTCAAAATGGGCACAGTCATGCATCGACTGTCAAAAGTCCAAGATTCATCGACATACTCGTAGTCCTTTGCAGCAGTTTCCTGTCACCTCCCAGAGATTCGAGCATATACACCTTGATCTTGTGGGACCCTTACCTCCTTCTGAGGGATATACATATCTGGTCACTTTTATCGACAGATTTTCTCGTTGGCCAGAAGCAATACCAGTGCAGGATATTACAGCCGAAACTGTCGCCCGCACTTTGGTGACACATTGGATTGCGAGATTTGGAGTCCCTCGAATTATCACCACAGATCAGGGACGACAGTTTGAATCCCATTTATTTTCCTCCCTAATGAAGACCTTGGGTGTGCACCGCATTCGCACCACTCCGTATCACCCATCAAGCAACGGTCTGGTGGAACGTTTTCACCGCACTCTTAAGCAAGCTTTGAAGTGCCATAACAGCCCTCATTGGACAGAGGTCCTACCTGTTGTGCTCCTCGGACTCCGCGCCACATTCAAAGAGGATCTTGGTGGCACTTGCTCCGAAATGCTCTACGGAACAACATTGTCTCTACCGGGTGAACTTTTGCAACCGTCTGCGGAAGGATCTCAGGCGGATCCAGCACTCTTTCTACAGCGGCTGCGGAATGCCATGCGAGAGTTAGCTCCAACTTCCACAGCCTCACATGACAGACCTTCATGTTTTGTTCATCCGGCATTAGAGACTTGCACCCATGTTTTTGTGCGGAACGATTCCGTAAAGCCGCCATTGTCACAACCATATAATGGACCTTATTTTGTTATCAAACGAGCTGTTAAACATTTCACACTCCATATAAATGGAAGAGAGTGTGTTGTTGGCATTGACCGCCTTAAGCCGGCCTTCATCACACAGGAGGATGTACCATCAACACCATCAGTTAGTACTGCACCAAACGCTACTCCGTCAGACGAAGTATCCAGTGAGGAACCAAGTCCCTTTCCATACAAAACTACTCGTTCTGGTAGAGTAGTCAGATTCAGATTCAACCCCCGCTATTTGTGATGTGTTCAGTACTTCCAGTACTTGGGGGGGGAGTACTGTGGCGGTTTGACTGGAAAATAACTGTAAAATGGACAACTAACTGTAACCGCAACTGACCAGAGGCAGTCGATGTTTTTCTTCTCTGGGGTGTGTGTGTCAAGCGATGTTAAAAAGGAGTTCAATAAATCTTGTTCTTGTGTTACGCTGTCTTAACAAGATATAATTTTAATTTATGCAGCATTCAAAACAGAAGGTCTTTGCTTATAGCAAGACAGTAGTGTTTGAGCCCGAGCTCCGCTATACGCCTTTAACGTTGCTTTTATTCATATTTTAGAACAATTGTTTAATTTGTTACAAATTTATAGAAATTTTAGCCAAATGCTGCTTTTAACAAAATTTAATTGAAAAGAAACATTTATTCCCCTACTTTTGTTGATGGATATTGCGGAAAAAGTCCATTGGTGAGATTAAATTCACTTAAAAAAATTATAAGCATGTAAGATGTCCTTCATTTGCCTCAAATGAAAGAAATTTCTGTCAAAAACATACGCCAAATACAATATTTCAACATTTTGACAATATCTGTTAAAAATGTTTTTTAAAAAAATGGATCCCTGCTATCGTAATCGGTCTGAAACAATTACGCCGGAAATGTTTTCATGCAAACTCATTACAATATTTTAATTATACCTTCCCATCGGATTTGTTGGGTGTATCGAAGCTCGATAGAAATTCCAGCAACACTTCGTCTTCGCTCTTTTTGCCGTCAATCACGTCCGGATGTTCTTTGCCATTATACACGCCCTTCAGGTCTTCTAAGGTGACCGAACCGTCGCCAGATTTGTCCATTTTGGCAAACGCTTTTTCGATGATGTCCAAGCGATCTTGTGACAAAGGTGGCTGAAATTATAAACAATTTAACTAAAGTTATGTAGCATGGAATTGAACATTTTATTACAATTTGATCTAAATCTATATATATTATTTATCTAGCCTGTTTTTCTGTCGCTCCGGTATATCTTCCTTATTTCTTTATCGAATTCCGATTTACCCCTCATTTTAAAGCATATCGTGCCGGCTCATGACGAAAAATAGACCCACGGTCTAAAAATGTTCCGTTTTTTTTTTTTTAATTTGAGATTTAAAATAATCTAAGAAGAAGTCCTTTAATGGATGCCAAATGGGTGGTGTGTATGCTGGCGTCATCTGTTATCAAGTAAACAAACAAGAAACTCTTCTGTTTTTATCGTTTAGAAAATTGGACAATTTTAGCTGCGTCTGTGTGTTAAACTTATTCAATCGTTAGGCTCTAAACATTCATTTATATTATGAATATGTAGAGCCTAAACAACGAACAGTAACTATATTTTAAGTAATGGAACTATTTCGTTATTGTATTTTAATACTATGTATACAAATAATAAAAATAATTATCATTACTATTGTGATAATTTTAGATAATTAAATTTAGCTAACAGATATTAATTAATAGTGGAAAATGTTTTTAACAGCTATTTGGGTACTGATGTGTTCAATTACATGTTTTCTTTTGTAGTAACACCCGTTTACTTTAACCCGTTACTCCTAAATTAAGGCGGAATTCTGCACGGGACGTTTAGTATTAACACATTAATGCCTGCCGTCCCTTTTTAGGGACAGTCTATTCCTAACCTTAAAATAACTAGTTAGGAGTTACATTAAAACAATTTTTTATTTGAAATGTTTATTTTTGCGTGCTTCAGACGTACTTTTCAGACTGTCTCTAAAGAGGGACGGTAGGCATTAATGGGTTAAATATTCCATTTCATGCGAATGTATCTACACAGTTCAACCGCGAAAAAAAAAAAAGAAAAGACCTCTGACTGGCAGAGTGCAAAGAAGGATCCATTCATGTTCAAGGGAGAAATTGATCGCGTAAGGAATGTGTTGTATCCTGTTCTTGTTTTAGTTCATTTAGCATGCTTGATTTCCCTCGAACTGATGCTCATTGCCAGTTTAAAAATTTGGTTGATTTCAACAAACAGAAGCAAACATTCTGATTTGCGTGCTAATAAACGCACCTGCAAAACGAACTTCCCTAAAGGTCGAATGGATTCGTCTTTTTCTGCCATGCGCAGAAGCGTCGATGTGTCAAAACTTCATGGTCGAACTGCGAGTGCTTTTAAAATCAAAGGCAAGCGCTCTTATCTCCAACACAACGGAAATATATCAAAACAAAATAACAAACCAAAACAAAAGCATTTTGCTCACTTCCTGTAATGCATCTTTTAATTTTAAGGAAACAGATGCTTTGTATGGAGTCTGCCGTATTTCATTGACGTGGCTTTGTTCCTTTGACTAAGTTTTGATTACACATATATGAAAATATAATTAAGGTTCATTAGCAAAAAACTTCGAAACAATTAAAGGCAGTTTCGATGCAGTAAATAAAAATTGCCATTGTTTCTTCATTAGTTCAATTTTAATTGAGGAAAAATGCGATACAAGCGCCGACCTTGCCGAGGCAGTGCGCCTCCCCCCTTAAGGAAATTTAGATAACTCTTTCTTTCTTTTACATATTTCTGACTTTTTATTTTTTCTTTTTGTTACATCTATCCATATAAAGGATTACTCACTCATATTAGTTCATATAACAATCCCTATACTTAGAGATAAGTATTAATGTAAGGGTGTAAGAAAACATCGAAAGTGGTGTAGTCGAGGGGGGACGCAGGGGGACGATGTCCCCTTACCTTTTTTCTAGGACTGCACCACTGAACATCGGTCGAAGCTTAGGGCTCTGGGGGTGAAGTTGAGCATAGGGGGTTCTAAGGGGAGCAGGGGCCTCTACTTGCGTCCCAGATTTACAGTCTAAAATTTATAGTCAAGTGTCAAACACTATATAGGTGGTGGTAGCCTAGTGGTTAGAGCGTCGGACTTCCACCTGGAAGGTCGCGCGTTCGATCCCCGCTATGTACACTTGGGGATACGTGCATGTAAAATCAGTGGACCCCACAACCTTGCCCCGTGTGCAAGCAATCCTAATAAGGCCTCGGCTAACAGGTCTGGTGGAGAACAGTGTCAAACACTATTTATTCATCGCATCACGGGAAAATATTTTTTTTTTTTTTTAATGCAAATAAATATTAGAAAATTTTTTAATATAAGTATTCACATTTTGAAAGTTAAAAATATTTCCTAATAATATTTCTCGAATTTTACTCTCAAAAATCAATGAAAAGCAAAGTCTGAAAAGAAAAGTAAAAAAATAAATAAAAATAAGACCATAAAATTGCTGCTTCGTAATAAAAAAAAAAACATATTTAGAAGCAACGCGTGCTCGGTTCTTTTCCTAGTTTGTGTATCGATGCATTTAAATTTCCAATATTAAATAAGAAAAATTATGAGGAACATGTTTTTAATGAAAATTGAAAACTGTAATATACTTGGACCTAGTTGACAGTTAGAAATACTTACTCGAACTGCCTTCAAGAATTCCTCGAAACTAACAGTTCCACTACTGTCCTTGTCAAGCTCCTGAAATAACTCTTGGACTTCATCCGAGGACAAGTCAGCACCATATTCTTGAAGCCCCAGCTTCATCTCTTCCATATCCAGTTTACGGTCGCGGTTATCATCCATCAATCGAAAAGCTCTTCCAGAAGGAGAAAGAAATCACAAAATATGCGGTTAGGAAGCATAAAAGCAGCTACAGTTCCAACACCAGAAAAAAAAAAAAAAGACTGACAGGCAAAATGCCAAGAAACCATTCATGTTCAAGGGAGAAACTGCTGGTGTAGGGGGTGTGCCGTAGTCTGTTCTTAGGAGAGATTATCGCTAGTGTTGCAAGTTTGTCGCGCCGCGAATTCCTTCGATGATTTTCGCGATTTTTAAAACTTTTTCCTAAAACCCGAGAATTGTTTTTATTTTATTATTTTTTTAATTACTGACTCTCAAAATGTCCGATTCTTCAAAAATTTTAGAAAAGAAACATAAAAGCTGATCACCCAAAGTCTAAAAAGGCTCTAGACTTGTGCCTTCAGAAAGAAAAAAAATCAGAATTATTTTTTTTTTTTTTTTGAAATCAGTAACAAGATAGATTTTGCAAACCAGCCCTCAAACTTTTTAAAAGCATGTAGTTTTTGATCCTAGTCAATATAAATACTTGAATGTTTTCAACGAAGTTGATAATACTCAAATTTTTAAAAATATCCCTGTTTAAGGATGAAGAATAATTTTCATTGCAGATATCCTTTACAGCGAAACCCCTTAAATCCGAACCCCGAAAATCCGAAATCCCGGGAAATCCGAACGAAACTTTCTTATCAATTTTAAGTTGGAAAAACACCCGCAAAAGAGAGGAACTTATTAATTTTGTCATAAAACAAGTACTACAACCTTATTTTAAATAATTGGTTGAAAATTTAACAAAGAAGTACAGTTAGCATACCTAACAAACTGTAAATGTGTCTGCATACTTATGTCATCCAGGATTGAAAAGCGGTAAAAGTTAGTTATTGGAACTTGTTAGGTTAATAACTTTGCAAAAACATGAAATAACAATAGAAACTCGCAAAATATTACTTAATCTTTCGCTTGAAATCATTCATTTTCAATTGTCGAAGTGCCGAGGGTTCGTTATTATGCTATGGATAGTTTTCTGCTAATCCGAACAAATTGAAATCCGAACAGGCTACAGCCCCAAATAGTTAGGATTTGAGGGGTTTCACTGTATTTGTGTTTCACTGTACATTTGATGTTCTCGCGAACATTTCGCGAGATTTGACGCGAATTTCGGGCCCTTTCTCAGCGACAAACTTGCAACCCTAAGTATATCTAATTGAATATTCAATCAAAACAAACTATTGCCAAACAGAAAGACTAAATGTCTAACAGCCGTATTCACCAACCGTTGCGAACTTCTGTCAAACACTTGAACCGCCAATTTGAGCGTTCTGATTGGTTGAGGAAGCCTCTGATCTGCAGTTCGAAAGTACAAATCGGCTGGTGAATAAGGCCGTAAGACTTGTTTGAACATTCGAGGCTGAACTTGAAAAATTTAATGAACTACGGTCGAATTTCGACCGCTTTGCGAACTCTAGTTGCACTTTACGGTTAAAGCGGGGGATCGGATAGCAAAAAATGGGAGATATACAGGGTGTTCATTACTTATTGTCGGGGTTTCCGTACCTCATAACTTTCGAATAAAAAATTTTTTCGCGAAAACCGATTATGTATTCGTAAATTACAACTCAAAGAATTTTACGAGGCAACGATGCGATCTTAGCGCATTTGCAGTCTGGGTAATTATGACGTCATAAATAAAAATGGCAACCGAGCAAGAAAAAGCAATGTGTGTATTGTGGTTTTTCGAAAACCGCTGGACTTATTTCTATGGGGGTTTGTCAAGAACATTGTGTATAAGACCCCTGTGCCCTCCCTTGATGACCTGAAGCGCAGAATTGTTACTGCGATCCAAAATGTTACCCCACAAATGCTGGAAAACACTTGGAGGGAAATCGAATTTCGTCTCGATGTGTTACGAGCCACGAAATGCAGCCATGTGCAAATTCATTAATCTTTTTAATACCATTAATAAAATTCTTTGAGTTGTAATTTACGAATACATAATCGGTTTTTGCGTAATATTTGTTATTCGAAAGTTATGAGGTACGGAAACCGCGACAATAATTAATGAACACCCTGTATTATGCAATTTAAAAGAAAGAGTGCAGGTGTAATGATTTATTGCCATTTAGTGCAGTTACTTTGAGAGTCACATACCAGTTATCAAGCGCTTGGCAAGGCTGAATTGACTGATCCACTGAACCTGAGATTAGCCAATAGCCACACTTGATTTCATAGGACCCGTACGCGGATTCCCAGAACCCTCCCTCTCTCCGACATCGGATTGTCGCTTTTGTCCGGGGGGGGGGGGGATAAGGATTCCACGAAAAAATTCTCTCGAGTACAGCAGCACCTTTTCTTCTATATAACTGGCGCTCTAAAAGCTATTTTTGTATTTTGAAAATAAGGGCCGGATAAAGCAAAGGCCGGTTAATCCGGAGTCGGTTAAGAGAGGTTCTACTGTACCTGTATAGTATTTACTTGAAACCGAAACTAGTGCATACATAGTGAGCCAAGAAGAGAAAACAGTGTTATACCGAGGATCATCGACTCGAATGGTAATTTTAAGTAACACAGTACTTCAGATAGTCATGTAGCTCAGGGCATGGGCATTAAATAGAAAATCAAATAAAGTGTACTAACCTCGATAGTCCGATGATGCCATTCGCTCCTCTGGATCTGCACAATTCACGCAGTTTTTCGATTACCTGAGACATTTTGCGAGAAGTACAAAAGTCTGCAAAAGAAAAATAATTTTATTCGAAAACAAGAAAGTAAAAGTTTAAGAATCGATTACTGTTAAATTAATTACTTCATTAGTAAGAGAAGATTCTAGTTTTCATTTTTTAGTTGTATCATACAAGTTTTTAAACAAAGGTAAAAATCACATCCTTAATAGTCAATCGAAATGAATAAGTAGATACCTCAATAAACAAACACTAATATGTTAGAAAATAGCGCAATTTATAGCCAGTTTATTGTGTAATTTTCAGTCAATTATCCCCCCCCATTCTCCCCCGCCCTCCCATTTAACAATAGAACTTTGGCGTAAAAAACTAGAATTAAAGAAGTGAAGAGCGAATGAAATAAAACATTTATAATCTTTGAATTGTTTAAAAAAACAGAAGTTCAGTGTAGAACTATACGAGCCTACTTTCCTCCATATGCACCATTCATTATCTATCTCTCTCTCTCTCTCTTTTTTT
>JAVSIR010000014.1:0-27602 GCA_038502835.1 Octonoba sinensis | reverse complement strand
ATGTTTATTATACTAATGCCCCGATACATTATTATATTATAAGGAAACACAACATAAACCTCAAATTGTCCTACAATGGTAACAAACTGACATCTAATATCTCACAAAATGAATGGAAAATATGCAATTAGATCACAGTAAAACCTCACAAACTCACTCCTTTCAAAATAAATGAATAGACAATTACATAGTACATAAAAAAATTTCACCTTTTAACATCATTCTGAAAAACCACACAAAGCTTTAGCTACTTTTCCAAAGATGTTAATGAATCTAAAAGGCTCTTACTGCTTAGGGAGCTCTGAAGGAAAGCTCTTGTTAGATTGCAAAAAGCAATGTTTAATTTTAACAATTTATTAACCCAATGTTCCTTATTTTTATTCAAAACAAAAATGTGTGTTTTATTGAAAAACACACATTTTTATTGAAAAAAAAAATACAGAAAGTTTAAAAAATAATAATAACTGTAGTTAAAAAAAGTAAAAAAAAATTACACAAAGTATTTATTGGAAAAAAATGATATTGCTTTAATAACAATAATAAATGAGAGCAAACTCCTCTTATCTGGAACGTTAATTTCCTTAGATCTGTTAGAATCAAAAACTATACTCTCAGTTCGCACTGGGAAGTTAATCCGGACTAAAAAGTTTAGGGAGTGAAGTTTGGCAACGAAAAAGGACTAAACCTCCTTTCCAAGTGGATCAACTTAGTCCACTTTGTGAAAGAGGATCAAGATCCGTGATCGCGATTTGGGAAACAAAATGTCGTCTGCGAAAAACATAATTTTTACTGATAATTGAATCAAATTGTTGATAGAATTGAGGATGGATGAATAAATCAACTTCAAGACGAAAAGAAACCGTTAAATGACAAAATTTAGTGAGGAAATGGCCGTTTCATCGTAACCCTACGGAAATAAATATAAAAGCTTGACGAGGAAATTCAGGTTTGAAATATATTTTTATACTGTTGTATTAACTCTTCTTGTATTGAAAAAGTCCGCCTTTTTTTGCGTTATGGTCATGTTCATGTTATTTTACTCAATTTCGTTCGGTTAAACATTTTACAGTTCGGAGACGAATGATAATAAATATCCAGATACAAAAGCTTTTGAGTATTTGTTTAATTGTACTATTCTATATTCTTTGTCATGTTGTACTAATGGCATTTGAACTTTTTCTCTTCAAAATGAGAAAACATTTGATGATTAGATATATTTTCCTTTATTTGGGTGTTTAAAAATATCACTTGTGAAAGCGAACATGAAATGTTTACAAGTGAATTGCAAAAACTTTCTTTTGCTATACTCTTTTTTAACTCTAAATGTGCTGAATTTGTTTTAAAATATTTCATTCTACATGGAAGAAAAAATGAAGCAAAGAGTAACTGCCAGTTCTCCATCAACATGGTCATATTATGACAATATCATTCTCGAGTTTCATAAGACAGTTGCAGAAGAGAACTATACTGCAAAGGCTACCGTGAATTATGTTATCCAAGAGTTTACATTTGGCTTTTCAGTGTTGTTCATCACATAAGTAACCTTTTTAAAATTAAAAATAAACTTGATGGACTTGTTTTTCTTTTGACAATAAGATTATAATATGCCTCATTCCTGTTTGGCATTCGAATGAGAGATTAGTGTAGGAAAATCATGTAACAAGAAAATTTATAATCCTTACTACCTTTCCTTTGAAGTGTTGTATTGTCTAAAGCTACAGCTTAGAAAGATCAATCGAGTGGATTTTGTGCTAAATAAGCGTTCAAGTTCACTAAATTTTGTGACGAAGGTTTTATTCATTATTCGCTTGTTAAGTTCACTAAATTTTGTGACGAAGGTTTTATTTATTATTCGCTTGTTAATCACCATGTTTTTTTTTTCGGAAAGCCCGAAAGAAAAAGGTGTTGACACACTAGCTTCCACTTTCAAGTAAGTGTTATTTGTATGCAAACCAGCATATTGTTTATTCCTTATTTATGATAAAAACTATGTTGCAAGTTAAATCCCATAATGACCATGATTCTTGATTTTCTCTTTATTTTTAAAAAAACATGAAGTTGCTTTGAATTGAAATTATAAAAGTATGAGTAAATGACTCTTTTTTTAAAAAATTACAGTTGTGTTTTATGATTTCATTATTTTCATCACTCACTTTATTTTCTAGTCAATTTTTAATGTTTGCTTACTGCAATTATTATTATGAACCTATTATTAAAATGCTACTATTTGTCCGATAACATGCAGTAAAACTCCTAACAGACATCCCTTTTAGCTGATCAGTTTTTATCCCCCCCCCAGCAAGGCATTGCGTGTTAAAAACCTCCTTGCGTGTGGACACAGACAAATATTTTTGTCCCGTAGGTGTTCGCTATAGAGAAGTTTTCCTGTACTATAATGAAAATAATGTTTGGTTTATTATTTCAGCTTATTATTATTAGCTGTTATAAAGATGGAACCGAGTTAATTCCCTTACAGGAAGCCCCCCCCCCCCCACTTTTGGGTTGATTGGCCCCAATAACACTCTGTATTGCAAGCGAGGGAAACCCGTGAAATTTGGTTATAAGCTTTGGATTCTCTCCCTTTGATAGATAACCTTTTCATATTATACCATATCAAAGAGCACAGAAAGAGAAGCCCAGTTCTGATCTTGATTCTAATAGTCATAGAAAAGCTAAAAAGATGAAAAGGAAAAAGAAGTCTTTAGCCTAAACAGTTGTAGAAGATTTGCTGTCTATTGTTGAAGCGCCAGCAAAACACAAAACATATGGATAACTTTTTTACATCGTATCATCTTTTAGTTCATCTCAAAAACAAGCAATTCTTTGCCACGGGAACAGTAAGGGAAAACGGAATGGGAAAGTGTCCCTTAAAATCATCCAAAACTTTGGGGAAAATGTATCATGGAACATCTGATAGAAATTTTGATATAAATAATGAAATCGCAGCTGTTCGCTGGAATGACAACAGGGTGGTGTCTCTCATCAAGAATTTTGAAGTGTTTCAAAAAAGTAGAGAGAAGAATGAAGGGTGGTAAACAAAAAGTAGACATCCCATCTTGTGTAGTGTCATACAACGACTATAAGAATGGTGTTGACCTTTTTGACAATTATATGGAAACCTACTATTCTTCGATACAAGGAAAAAAGTGGTATTGGCCCCTATTTATATTGGCCTGTCTTCGAAACCGCACAAGTTGCTGTTTGGAAAATATCAAAGCTCTGCTTCCGAAAACGCATTTGAATTTCTGGAATTCCGCAGAAATGTTATTTTTGCTTATCTGGGTTTGTGCATTCCTCGAAACATTGCAGGAAGACGACTGGGCGTTCAGCATAGAAGCACAACCTTTTTGAAATTGCAGAATGACCATATTTTAGTAAAAAACCCGAATGGGAAGCAACGAAGGTGTCAGCTCATAAACTGTACCAGAAAACTCTTAACTGTTTGCAAAAAATGCAATTTAGGACTTTGTGTGGAATGTTTTCTTCTATTTCATGGATACCAGGATGCTTGACTGGAAAGCCAAAATGGCAGTAGTGGATTGTACCATCGTCCTATATATAGGACAGCGTGTAACAGCGAAACAAATAACATTTTGGTAAGTTTTTAAATTTTATTATCATTCTTGGGTCCTCATTATTCTGTGACGACAATTTCTTGGAAAAATATTAGTTATTTTTCAATGTGGTAAAATATGGGTTAACAAGTTTGTGCTGTGTAAGTTTAGAAGTACGGATTAAAACAAAATGGATAGCAAAAGAATGTGCTAGTAACATTTAAATCTACACATTCTGTTGTTGATCTTTTTTGTGATTTGAGACACATCTGAATTTATTCCGATATTCTGGATTTTTGTTGTTTCTTATTAGTATTCCAATGTTAACCACTGTTTCATAACATAATAATCAGGTAGTTGTGGCATTATGTGTTTGTTCCTATAAAATTGTCTTGGTTGTTTAAAACAATATGAGTTTACTTGGTTTGTTACAATATAAGCATCTTTTGCTCTTTAAAGATAATGAATTCTGCTTAGTTTAACAAGATACAAAATCATCCCATCATAGTATTTAGAAAAAGATCAAGAATACCTTCATCTACCCGTGAGTGGATGATGATAAAAAATTGCACTATTGTACATTTAAATGAACTAGATTGTGTTAAAAAATCTTTACAAATGACTAATTCCTATCATTAACAAGTAGGAAAGGGGGAGGCTCAGGGGGCTTAAGCTCCTCCCATTAGAAATCATACTGCATAAGGATTTCGGTTACTTTGTGAAAACTATGAATTTATTTTAATGATCAATAAAAATATTCATTTATTAGTGATTTTTTGTGATTAATATTAATAATAATGAGTGAATACTAATTACTTTTTAATTGGTTTTTCTTGGAAATAATTTTGAAGATTTGGAAATAAAATTGTTTGAGCCTCTCCCATGATTTTTGAAGTGCTACGCTCCTGATCATTAATATCTAATATTAAAACAGAAATATGCAATATATACATATGCATAGTGATCATATTTTTATTCATTGTTTCCATTTAAAAATTACAATGTTCCTGTATTGAAATTGCAAAAATAAAAATATATAGTTGTTTAATGATTTATGGATTTATAAGTGGCAAAACAATACTGTATTGTAATTGTATCAATAAAATGTTTGAAACTTGAGAGCAATCCGTGTTGTATGAAATTGTAACTTGGGAGCTTTTTTTCTGTTCTAAATATACAGAGTTCATTCCTGCTTGTTGTATTGAAAGCTTGTGATACATGTTACAAAATATAAGTGAAGATTCTTGTGAGTGAAATAGTGAAAAAGCTCTTCTTAGGGGGGCAGATTTTGCTCCTAAATTGCAGAGAATTCGTGTATCTCTTCTAAAAATTTATTAAGTTTCATCATTTTAAACAAATCAAGTTGGTCGAGATCCCTGCCTGTGAGCGTCCACATGGATTAAACATTTATAGTACAATGTGTGAGTCGGTGATTACATCATGAAATTGAAGATGATAGGGCTGTGTGTTACGGTTTGGTGTGAAATAGTTATCATGTATATATTGTTCAAGAAAAATGCAAATGTTCTTTTCTTTATTATTGGTTCTGCTCTCTGGAATAACATTTGTATTTAGAAACCGTGCTGAGCTGGCGTAACTACTAGTTCTTAATAAATATGAGAACTAAAAATCACTGAATCTGTACTCACAATAACACAGATGCAAAACATGTCCCCCATATGATGGGGTCTTTCTGTTTTTGGTGGAAACCAAAACTTTAAATGAAATAAAAGCTTTTTTTTAAAAAAGAAAAGTTTACAAATAAGTTCTATGTATTTCCAATTGTGAAGTACTTATAACTTTTTTTTGTGCTGTAAATCAAACTATGAGTTCATTTTAAACTTTAGTAGGGAAAATGGTAAAGTTTAAAAATGGAGTTTAAGAACCTATACCATAATACAGCTAAAACTGCCATATCTTGTCTTTGAAGAAAAGAAACTGCTTTTCTTAAAAGAAGAAATTTGTTAAAATCGAATTATAGAAAAGGGAAGTGAATTGGAACATTTGCTTAATTTTTGTGTTGATAACAGTAGTAAAATCAAAGAGGAATTTGTGTGGATGTACTAATGGTAGAGTTCAAATAAAAATAAGTCATTTGAAATTTCTGCTAAGTTTGAGTCAAAAAAAAAATTATGCTTATATAACTATCACACTGAACATACTACTTGATCAGAATCTCAAACACAGATTTAAAATAGCAATATTTCTAAATTTTTAATTAAAAAATATTAAATGTTGGAATTTGTAATACTTTACTGCAAACAATCGTGTAAAAAATATTTAATGATGCTTTCAGGAATTGTTTAATTTCGAATTCTACCATCTGTAAACATATTCACGTCAATAATACCACTAAATTTGTAGGTTTTATTTCTTGTTCTAAATCTAATACTTCATTTTATAGCTAATATCGCTGCACGAATGTGCTTATTTCATAAGTTTTAAAATCTATTCAAAAGTGTGCCATTAAAAAAATGGAAAAAAAAGCGGAAAAGTAATCAAAATTCTGTGAATCACGTTGTCATTGAATTGAATTGAAGTACATTTATTTTCCAGTTCGTGTGCTTAGTCTTGGGACTCGCTTAGACGTTGTCATTAAATGAAAAAATCAAAATGTAAACACTGTCCGCGAATCTGATGACGTCACCCCAAGCCTCGAAACCAAAACGTTTTCGAGGCTATTTAATCTCATTTGCAGACTCTCTAGTGCGAACCGTTTAAAAATATTCGATCCGGATTTACTGATCCCTAATCTTTTTAACCTGGATTAACTTCTCAGTGCGAACGGGGTATCACACACTCAACGCAGAAAACGAAAACGGTGCATGCGGCTTAAACAGAGTGACGTCAGAGCTACACGCCTATTGGCGTGACGTCACACTTGGAGAGCGCTCGCTCATAATGTGAACTAACGTCCACCCTTTGCGTAGCTCTTTCCGATTGAATTATTTTTGAACTTTTATTATTATTGTTCGTCATTTTCTGGAATATTTTTCAACGCTAAAGTTTATTTACGGTATTTAGAAAGGATTATTTTTAAAATAATATCTAACTTAAGAATTTCTTGATACCAAATATATTTAACTGAACTTATTTAGAACATGTTCTACATTTTCATTTTTATCTGTTGAAAATTAACTCTTAATTTATTTATCGTTTTTATATTGGACTTTATTTAACAGGATATATTTTATTCATTTTTACAATTGTTCACCTTGCCTTACTACATAGAAAGCAAATGAGCGAACCGATTCTAAAGACATATGCAATTTCTTTTCAAAACAAAGATAATATCGTCATAGAGGAGACATGAGTTAAACTTCAATGAGAACTCTTGTAATTTAGTTCATGTTTTTCCCCGTGGTGCGCTAGTGAAATCGACACTACAAAACGGTTTGAGAGTTGACCCTCTGGTTTATGATTACTCTGTGGTATTTAGCAGATCGAAAAAACTATTCTTTCTTTTTTAAAAAGAAAAGCCCCAGTTAAACGATATTTTTTAGCTACTTTTACGATTTTTACAGTACTAGAACTCTTGCCGTGCATTAAATAAAAGCAGTAAATAAAATAAAAACGAATTTGTTTTTCGTCTGATGAGTAATATTACAACGAAATAAATTATTTCATGCGTCATACAGCAGGTGTAGAAAGAAAAACGTTCTAAAATAAAAAAAATGTAAAATATCTTACCTGCTGTGAAATTTTAGCTCCGATTTTGTGACCAAAAACGATTTAAACAACCAGGTTCAAATCTTGATTTCACCAGGTTTGGCTTAGACAAAAATGAACTTGAAATTTATTTCCAAAATATATACGATTGTAGCTTGCGGAGGTTTTCTGTGCTCATCTAGTTTCGAATTGAGATCGTATTGTATCCTTCCGCTCGGAGCGCGTTCCGTAAACCCTACGTCAGATGTCACTCCAGATGTTTTAACCATTAACACTTGTTTCATATTTTCTCTCTGTGAGAAGATTTGCGTTCCGCAATGTGCTTATGGCTAGAATATTTGTTTTTGTTAATATAATACGAAACAGCATCCGTAATGGAAGTAAATCAGAAAGTAACTGATGAAATCCGAACTGCTATAAAGAAAAAACTTGCTGAATTCGATGCGTTTATAGATGATGAGTTGCCTGAATATATTATGATTTTAATTGCGAACAAAAGAAGTAGAGAACAAATTAATAAACATTTGTCTCTATTCCTTGGAAAAGATACCGTTAATTTTACTCTTTGGTTAGAAAATTTGTTACAAAGTTTAAAAGCAACTTCCAAGTGTTTTGAAACGTCTGTGACTTTAAAAGAATCTGTGTGTGAAAGTGAAAATACTGCAAAAACTAATGAGGATTGTGACGTGTTAAATTATGATCCTAATGAGGAAGGTGAAGAATTAGGTTGTGATGATGATGCTAATGGTTCATTTTCTAATGTACATGCAATAAAAGATAATTTTGAATCAAATTCGGCCAAAACCCTACTTTCAGTTGCTGAAAGTCCACCAAATATTAAAGTAGAGTCTCGCTCTAAATATGGAAGTAAAGTACAAAAACCTGAAACATTTTCACACTCGGGTTTGTCTTCTACTGTTGTTTCTGTTGATAAGGAAAAATCTTTTCGCATAAGTGAGTACGATCCTAATAAACCAGACATTGTTGGAAGTGTTGTGAAGGCTCATGCAGCCCGAGGAAAATATAGTGCTATTAATTCTTTACAGACAAATAAACTTCTTCTTAAAGCTGTTGATGATGCAACAAAATCAGTTCTGAATGGTAAAAATATAAATGACTTCTATAAACCAACCCCAATTAAAGTATTGGCTTCTAAATGTCATACAAAATTCAAGAATTCAGCGCTTGGAAGTTGTACTTCAACTTCACTAAATTACGGAACTAAAACTGGTGTATATTCTGATGTACCTACAAAGATATCTGAATACTCACTTGTTACAGAGATAAATGATTCGGAAGAGTCCTCTGAAGAAAGCGTTGAACAGGATGCAGAATCTCCACATTCTCGTACAATCTGTTTAACAAGCACACCTCATCCTACATCGAGCTCTGAACACCTTTCAAGATTTCCACCATTTGAAACAAATCAGTACTCTATGATTGAACCAGATGAAGAAGACACAAAGCAAACTCATTTCTATGTTACATTAGAAGGTGTGAATATTCAGTCATTGAAAAGGAAACATGTAGATGATGATCATGTTGATAGCATGGAAGAGAATGAAAATTCTGAACATAATTTTACTTTTGAAAAAATGGAAACTGTTTCAGCACCTGAGAAAAAGCAGAAATTAAATGAGAGGTGTAAATACTGGCCAGCCTGTAAAAATAGTGATCACTGTTCATATCATCATCCAACAGTTCCATGTAAATGTTTTCCAGACTGCAAGTTTGGTGATAAATGTTTGTATATCCATCCTAACTGCAAATTTGATGCCTTGTGTAGTCGCAAAGAATGTCCTTATACTCATGTTTCTAAGCGGAAATTGCCATTAGTAGCTTTGCCTGTTAGAATGGCCCCTATGAAAATTAAATCGGTAAAGGTAATGTGTAAATTTTTCCCAAAATGCACATCAAGGAATTGTCCATTCATACATCCTAAACCATGTCGTTACGGTGCTGACTGTCGATTGCCTGCATGTGTTTACAGTCATTTTCAAATTCCTTCTCGAAATCAATTAAAATGGCAAGCTAAAGCATGATTAAATATTCCTTTTCTCATGTAATGTTGGTCATTTTGTATCTATCACAAATACTGGTGAATGTTAATAATATATAATATTAAATGAAAAAATAGTGAACCAAATATGAGTTTTTCTTTAAATGTTATTTATTCAAAATAAACTTATTATTATAATGTAAAAAAGTCCAAGAGGTGCCAGCAGGGTTGTATTTTTTCCGTCCAAAACTAATGTTTCCCATCCCATTAGGAAAAATCAGGAAATACTGGGATAAACTGATAAACGCTGGAAGATACTATATAAAATGTGAAATTATCCCAATTAAGAGTAAAGTTTTGACTTTAAAATTCAAATTTTCAGTTAGTAGCCCATGGACCCTTTTAGTACAACGGACACTTTCAGTTTTAATTAATACTTTTTAATCAGTTCTAGTTTTAAGGAACACTTTAATTGCGAATACTAGCCTCTTAAATCATGACTTTTAATTTTTTATTTAAGCAATAATTCTTCGCATTTGAAACCTATTGCTACTTTTATATGTGCAGTTTTATGTAATAGTATGTAAATAAAGAAATGTAATTAATATAACTACGGGTGGAACGAGTATTCAGTACTCAGCTAGAATTTTACTACTCAGCAAAATTCTAGCAGACTACTCGGCCATTATCGAGTAATTGTAAAAATTTCGTAATTTTTTTAAAGATTACTAATAGTAGATAAATTTATAACTGATTAGTACAATAATATGCAAATATAAGTAATGGTGTAAAACACAAGTTTCTCTACATTTTCTGGAGACAGAAGATTTCTTTTTTCATAATAAATTTTTTTTTTTATTCACAACTACTCGGTACTTGGCTGAGTAGTAAATTCTCAAATACTTTACTACTCAGTACTCGGCCAAAGTGCTACTCAGTACATCCCTAAATATTACTTCATCACCTGTCATATATTGGAGTTAGTATGACAGTTAGAGTTCAAAATTAATTGTTGTTAGTCATAATTTGGGACCAAGCATTTCCATTTGACAAGGGGGTGGGGGGGGGGGGGGCATTTAGGATAGAAATGAAGAAAAATAAAAATCGTACACGTAATGATGTAAGTGCTGGATATTGAGCTAAACAAAAAACTGACATTTAGTATGTAAATTTGTCTTCAAGAAACACGATGGAAATATTTTTATTTCTTTTCTTTAATGAATTCACCCTTGTGCTAAAGTCAGTAACTGAGAATGCTTTAAAAGGAGAGAAAGTAATTGTAATAATACATTTATTACTTCTAACCATCATTCATTTGGCTTCATCTATTAAATGTATTTTTTAATTTTTCCTACCCACCCCAACTGAGTATTTCCCAAGGATGGTAAATATTAGTTTTTACCATGGTATTTATCACTGGTGGGAAGGTTTTGTTTGTTAGGATTTTGATGAATGAGTCAGTCAGTGAGTAAAATTACACTTTTCAGACCATTATAATTCCATATAACTATAGGTATATGAAATTTGGTATTTTAGGGGCTCAAAGGATCTGACGTAGAAAATTTCATCTATGTAGGTCTATTAGGTATAATCCGTGTCGATTCAGGCAGGGGGGTACCTTCATAGTCTCAGAAGTTTTTGAATTTCACATATGTTAAAATATAGAACTATGTGAGTTATAGGTATGTTTTTGTTGTGCTCAAAAAAATTCCTGGCCCGAGATACAGGCCGCCAAAGATGGCGCTCTCGGCGCAATTTTTCACTTGCGATTTTCGACAAAAACTTTCAAGTGCTCTACTTCCTGAACGGTGCAAGATATTTTAATGCGGTTTCTTTTATTTGAAAGATAACTACATTCTGTTTAGGATAAAAGGCTAAATTTTAAAATATCTATTTAACTTTTTCTGCTTCAGCCTTTTGAAAATTTTTAAAAAAATCTTTTATATTTTTTTTCTCAAAAAAGCCAATCTCAAAAATTTTTATTTTTTTACTGTTGGTTAATACCATTAAGTACTACATTTCCTGAAAAGGAGAGCTTCCACTTTTGCCATTAACGGTTTTTACAAGCAATTTAAGATTTTGCCATATATTTCATCAGTTTTGTTAACAACATAGTCGTATATTGATCTCATTAAATCAAAATTATATTAATTTAATTTTATTTGACATGGCATTTAATTCTTAATAAATAATAGTGCGAAAAAATCATGACTTTTTTTTTAAATTAAAAAAAAGTGTTTTTTTAAATTTAAAACCAGATTACTTAGCATAACCATAAACATAACTTAAGATTGACATTCTGAGTAAAATGCAATGAATATAATATTTATTTAAGTGAAAATAAGGATTTTACATTGAAAAGGGTATATTTATGCTAAAAATTTAGAAAAATAAATGCAATACACTGTACTTTCAAGTTTCAACCCAATAAGCATGTGTAAGAAAAAATAATTACTGCACATTCGCCAGGTTGTTGGCAAGTAACGTAAATACATGTATAACAACCATTAAAGTTATTTATGTATATCATTTATTCATAATCACAAATTGATTAATAATTAAATTTATTTTTATATAACACATACAGTTAGGTATTTTCTTGATTCCATTTGACATCAAGTAATTTGAAAAAGAAAACAAGTTTGGCTGTCTTTTCTACCGCAAGGTTATTTTTTGAGCTTGTTGTGAACAAATGCAAATGTAGAAAACTTTAGTTCAATTGCTGCTGAAATGAGCATCTGAATTATTTTTGGTTGTTTATTACCCATGAATTCTTTTACAGCAGTTACAATTTCCCACACTCAAATGTTGACATAGACTGCAATTTCTTTTTCAAATTAAATTCCACAAAAAGGAAGTGCACAAATTATGAACTTCAAGCCATTACTTCATAGTTCAGTGTTTTCTTTAACCAAATTTAATTGGCTCTTAAACCACTTTTTTTATTTTGGGGTTAGAGATGGCTAAAAAAAAAAGAAAGAAAGGTATCAATGCATGTTCATATTTAAAAAAAAAAAGTATTGTATGGTTACTTTATCTTGCTGATTTAGGTTATTTTCCAGCTTTTTCTGAATATTTGTATCAGCTTCGGCTAATTTAGTTATGTTCTTCAAATTATTTAAAGCAGTTAATATTGGTTTTAATTGATTAGGCAGATCCTCAACATTCTGTTCCATTGCCCCATTGAAAATATTTTGTTATATATTTCGCTATTAAATTTCTATTATCTATTTCTTTCTTTAAATACCTGCATAAAAATAAGCCAATTGCTTATGTAACTTTTTATGAAACGATATATTAAATTCCATTGTACCTGTGAAGGTAATAAGATGAATGCCATTTCCTTACTATCAGGACAACATAATTAATAAAATTATTTTTTCTTGTTTTGAATTGAGAAGGTGTTTATTGTCCCCATACCTCACAACTCATAATGCTAACTGAAATTAGTAATAAATTCTTTAACATTTTGTTTGATTTGCGTTTTGTTAGAACTATTGAGTGAAATCAATGATTTTTTTTTTTTTTTTGAAAAAAAATCATTTGCTTTAAATTCTGTACAGCCTGATAAATATTAGAAATATCTCTTCAAAAAAGAAAAGTAGGGAAAGAAAAAAAAAACGCTAATATTTTACAAGCAAAAAGATATTAAAGCTTACAATATATGGACATGTTCCAAAACATACCGTTTCCCAAAATTATGTCGTAAGTTATAGATAAAGCAATTAGTGGTGTTACGTGCATGTGCTTTGTTTTTGTTAACTTCCTTATGAAAGAAAAGGAAGAAAAATGCAAAGTGATTGAATCCTAAATTGACCCCCCCCCCCCCCCTCCTAGTAGTATTCCTCATTTTTTTTCTTAACATCAATAGCAAGATATGAAAATCAAATATAAAAAGCTATGTTTTACTGAATAACACATGTATTAAAATTAACAACTAATAGATTTTAACTCTAGCTATGAAAAAATGAGAAAATGATATTTAAAAAAAATAAAGGAAATCAATAAATATTTTAAAGTAGCGGGCAATAAGATTGGGCAATGCAAGTCTGTCTGTATGTCTACTGGTAAATTTCTTTTGTGGGAAGGGGGTATACGTTTCTAATATTTATTAAGAAAATTAAATTATATAATTTTGACTTAATGAGACCAATGTATGACTATGTTGTTAACAAAACTGGTGAAATATATGGCAAAATCTTAAATTGCTTGTAAAAACCGTTAAACGCAAAAGTGGAAGCTCTCCTTTTCAGGGAATGTAGTACTTAATGGTATTAACCAACAGTAAAAAAATAAAAATTTTTGAAATTGGCTTTTTTGAGAAAAAAAAAAAAATATTATAAAAAAAAAAATTTCAAAAGGCTGTAGCAAAAAAAGTTTAAATAGATATTTTAAAATTTAGCCTTTTATCTTAAACAAAATGTAGTTATCTTTCAAATAAAAAAAAACGCATCAAAATATCTTGCACGGTTTAGGAAATAGAGCACTTAAAAGTTTTTGCCGAAAATCGCAAGTGAAAAATTGCGCTAGCAACAAGCTCAAAAAATAACCTTGCGGTAGAAAAGACAAACTTGTTTTCTATTTCAAATTACTTGATGTCAAATGGAATCAAGAAATTATGTGCATATTTGTCATCTTTGGCGGCCTGTATCTCGGGCCAGGAATTTTTTTGAGCAAAACAAAACCGTACCTATAACACACATAGTTCTATATTTTAACTTATGTGAAATTCAAAGATCCCCGTTGTTGTATCTTGACGTGATTGTGATGTTTGGCACAAATACAACAAATATAATTTATTACGAAAAGTGGGTTATTTATTATACATATTTACAAGACATTTAAGAAATGCTAACTACACCGGCGACGGCCGTTAATCGACTCTCAATTTTGTAGAACGAGATGTTGCTCGGCAAAACGTTGGGCTGTTGCCAATATCTTCCCCTTTTAAAGCTGGATTCACACAGCGCCACGGACGGACGAAATCCGACGGAAAAAACGTGGCTTCACCTCGTTGTCATGGTTACCGAACAGGAATGTCCGTCGACGGGCAATATCAAATCCATTTGATATTGTCCGTCACAGACGAATTGCTTGGCCAATCATTATGAAGCAAGAAGAGAGAGCTTCGGCCATGTTTTGTCTGTCGTGTTTATTTGGAAACGCAGCCCAAGTGAGTGATTTATAATTATTACTATTTCTGTGCAGCACTTATTTTAAAGCATTAAGAGTAATGTGCTATTTTATGTTGTAATACGCATTACTGCGTTTAAAATTTGTTTCTTGGCATCTTCTATTTTCAATTTAATTAATTAATCACGATATGAGAAAAATAATGTAATAATAGTAAGTAGCAAAGCGTAGAGTTTGAAAAGATGCATAAGTGCATGTAATGTTTCGGCGCTACTTTATTTGCATTTTTATTTTAGAAAATTTTACCTATCTACTATGGTACTACATTTGCATATTAATGTTTATTTGTTGCTCGAATTTAATATTTTGCTTATTGCACTGGACATTTATTTATTCATTTCTTTTGTAAAAATATAAAGCACTTATCACCGATATCATAAACATAACTAGTTAGCAGTCAGTTGAATTCATTGACATAACTTCATCAACAAGTCAGATCCATTGTATGAAAGATTACTTTCAGTTCATAATTTACAGGTTAAAAGATCACTCAGTCAACAGATTTGTTTTGTTTACATATCATTTTTATTAACATTGTTATTTGTGGAGGTGATTTCATGTCAGACTGTGAAGAAAATTTGCATTTAAATTTAGTTTGCTACTTAAATGTTTAAAAAGTGTTAATTTATATGCGTTTTTTTACTGGTATTAAAACATAGTTTCTACACCAGACAAGCTGAAGTTACATGCAGGCAAGCCTGAGTACCTGAGTTGCTTCTTCAAAATCAATGTAAACTTTAACGACATCAAAATTTAATAGTAACAAGTTGATCACTAATTTGTTCTGGTTTAGACCTGTTGGGTAAACCTACTTATAGGGTCCATGCTACCCAGACTTGAAAACATTGCCAAATCAAATGTAATTAAAGGGCATCTAATATTTAGTTTTATCGTATCAGATATTAACTAACACCTCAACTAATGAATTCATGTTAATAACAATTGTATCGATCAGTGTCTCTATAACCACAGGTGTGATCGAAAGAGGACGGTGTACCCCCATATATTTACTTTAAAACACCCTTTTCTCCTCCCTTGTTTTTTAAAATTTTTAACTCAAGCATCCCCTCAGAGCTTTTGATGTCGATAACTTATGCTTGTATCTATAAGCATTCCCCAAGTTTTTTTCCAGCACTATGCACTACTGCTGATAAATACCAGAATACTCGTAAATTACTTGCTGTGTGTGGTGCTTCATGTACGATCATCAACATGCTTTCTTAACATTTTTTTTTTTTTTTACGTGAGAAATAACATTTTTGGACACGGGCATTGCTGTAGGTTGCTGTTTTTTGATTAAAGATGCACAACTGACCATTTGGTACATCTACTCAGTATTTTTATACATGTAAGTACATTTTTAGACTTGTAGTTGGGGAGAATTGTTTTTGGCTCAGTTTTTGCAAAAATTATGATGAAATAAAATAATATTCTTTGTTCTATATTTTGCTTGCACATTTTTTAATGAGTATTGACCCTCCTTAACTTTACATCCAAACCAACCTTATCCCTAGACTAGGAGGAGTGAGATTTTAATATAGTTACATTAAATCATAATTGTTTAATGCTTGTGTTATTTATTATGTTCTTGCATTGTTACTTATTTTTCAATCTTATGCATATCACATGATCAATATTGTCAGTTTGAATCATATACATATCTTCAGTTTTGCATGCTTCTTGGACAAAAATTTACTTGTATTATTTCATATAGTTGTAGACTGATAATACACATTTATTGCATAGCACAAGAAAGTGAAAAACTATACCAAAAGCAAAAGCAAGACTAAAAAATTGACACTATTGTAATTCATACATTCCATATATAGGTCTCAATAATACATGTGTATTTGTAACATAAATTGTCAAAACTAGGGGAGAATCTTTGGCCGGGCAATCCGGGTGACATCACAGCACCGGCTTATTATTATCGACTTGTAACTAACAAATTGTTCATTGGGATGATAATGGAGGCTGAGAGGTAAGCCTTTTGTGCTTCCATGCCACGGGTCCGGGGTTTGACAGGGATTACTCAGTCTTTTATCGCTCTAGTGGGGTGGATAAAATGAGGACCAAACACACTTGGGAACTAACACTAGGGATTCTGCGTCAGGTCGTTACTTGACCGGAACATCTGCTTCTGCATCCTAGGGCCCTTGGTCTCAAAAGTTGGGATGGGCACGGTAGGTCATGGTCCCTATTGGGCTGTTGCGCCATGGAGTCAGTTACTTAGTTAGAATTGTTCTTAAATTCTTACTCTAAAAGTGATTGTATCTTAAAACTACATTTGCAAAGTTTTCTTTTGTAAAATTCACAAATCATCATGTTCATTCATTGGAAATTGTGGCCAAATTAATAATTCATGTGCAACCGAATTTAAATTATATTTCCAATACTGTTTTTTAATTCCTAGAAAACAACTTGGTGGAAAATGTTTTCTGCATATGTTATATTTGTAAAGATTACGTCACAGTATTAACTTTTTTTTTCTTTTTTACAGATGTTATGGAAAGACAGATGACTTGTACAGGCTGAAATATTGAAATTGTACTTCTTCTGCTCATTATTGTCTTCAAATTATTGATATATGTACTTATGAATGATCAAAATTTTGTAATGTTCTTTGATTTCAGTATTATAATTAAGTACTTCAATAAATTCTTCCTTCAAAATTTTGTTTTGTGACTTTAATGTGCAAACTTTTGAGTTATTTGAAAGAAAAAAATAAAAAGACAATGTTTTTCTTCTGAGATTTGTATCTATTAGGATAAGCATATTACTTTTATAAAAGCATTTTGCATTTCTTATTAATGTTTAGTGTTAAAAGCACAATTTTTTACGCATTGGCAAAAGTATCATCTATATGTTATACTCTTTGTAGTTACTATACAGGTTTCAAAACGCAAGGGACAATATTCTTATTTTAGAAATGCTTTTTACAGTTAGCGGGGTCACAATTTAGTAAACTGCGTTTTTTTAGGATTTCTAACAGTTTGTCTCATGTTTGCAATTTATTAGGAGAAAAATAGGAAAGCTAACATGCAATTTAAGTGTTATAATAATGCCACACTTCCTTGATTATATAAAGTGATTTACAGCTCATTTTGAAGAAATATTAAATTCTAGTGCAAATAAAAACAATTCAATTTTATCTTGTAATTTCTAGATCTGATCTTTTTTAAAAAGTAATTGTTAGATATGTAATTTTTTTTCCTAAACAGAAAATTTAAATTTCTTCTTAGCATTGATTTTAAATCAAGAACGAAAAGGATTTGCGTATCATTTTCGCCTGACAAAATCAATATCATTAGCAAGGGTACGGACCCCGATGACGTAGCAGTGCCTCTACAATTGGCTGTTATCTTTGGCATAGTAAAATAATTGTAAACAACCCTGAAAACAAGAAGGAGCCAAGCGGGACCACTGTTTGTCGCCAACGGTAGTCGACGGGACCCTTACTAAAGTCTAGCCAATCCTAATCCTGGAATTTATATTATGTGTGTTACCTTTAGTAAAACGCTTAATAATTCTGCGAAAATGTAAGCTTATTGCTGTGTACAAAACTTACAATTTATGTATTTTCTGTCATTTACGAAGCTCATTGATAAGACCGCTGAAGTAATGATATTATTTATGTTTTTTAAAAATAATCAGAATTTTCTTTCTCAAAATTAAACAAACATTTATCTCTGCCCGACACGTTTATGAAATGAAATCGCTGCTGAAACTGAATGAAAATTCGAATTTATTAAATGCGTCGTCTGCTTCTGAAATCGATGTCTAAATACAGAGCCATCAAATGACGAAGGCACCCCATTATTGGCTCATGGAGAGAGCTTACGCCTTGCAATCATTGGCTGAAACCCACGGCCCGTCGCAGAACCTTTGTAGTGTGAATTGAACTCACGTTTCTCCGTCACGGACGAATTTTGTCCGTCCGTCCGTCGGTTGTATGTGTGAATCCGGCTTAAGTCATGACATAGTCCTTGAATCTTTCAGGACGTTTGATGGTTCTTTGTGGTCTGGTCCGCAAAGTTGTTGAAGTGTCGGGTGGAGTAACAAACTCACTCAATAGAGATTCATCTATTTCTGATCTCTCAGTTATGGAGTTGAACCATGTGTCCTGCTGCAGCGAGTCAGAGGCTCTGAACTCGTCAACAAATGGATTTGAATTAGGACATGGTGTTGTACTTGCTTCATACCGATAGCGTAGTTGGTTTGCATGAGAGCGAACGAGTCGTATTCTGTCATTCGACTCAAGAAACACATTGTAAAGGACATTCCCCTTACGTTCTGCTATTTTTCCTGGCTCCCATTTCCAGTTGTTATTTGAGTATACTTTAGCATAAACTAAATCACCTTCTTTGAAGAATCTATTTTCTGCGCCATGATGTTTATTAAACTGAAAATTTTGTTTTTCATTCATTTTGGCAGCTGTGTCGTCAGAGGGACGAATCAAGTCCAAAACTGTTCTCAGTTTTCTTCCAAGCATCAGTTCGGCAGGTGATTTATTTCCGATATATTTGTTTGGTGTGTACCGGTATGTGAATAGAAATGTATTAAGAGCAGCTTGTAGATCTCCCCCTTGCTGAATTTTCTTAATACCTCTTTTGAAAGTGTCTACAAAAATCTCTGCTTGACCGTTTGATTGAGGATGATGTGCAGGTATTCTATAGTGCTGTATACCATTTTTCTTGCAGAAATCATCAAAAAGATTACTTGTGAACTGAGTACCGTTGTCAGAAACTATAATTTTTGGCACTCCATATCTGGCACAAGTTTGCTCGATAAATTTCAATGTTGTAGATGCAGTGATTGTTTTCGTAATGTAGATTTCAGGCCATTTGCTATTTGCATCTATGATGAGCAGGAAGTAATAACCATCTATTGGACCTGCGTAGTCAATATGAATTCTTTCAAATGGTTCTTTTGCTAATGGCCAAGAACGCAGTAATGTCTTGGTTGGTGATTTTCGAGAAGTTTGGCATGAATGACACGTTTTGACGTAAGTTTCAATGTCCTTGTCTATTGAAGGCCAGAAAACGTAACTTCTAGAATATGATTTCATGCGTTCCATTCCAGGATGTCCTTTGTGCAATTCTTTTAGAATTCTGCTTCGAAATTTATCTGGAATAATGACTCGTTCACCAAACATTAGGCATCCTTTCACAACTGATAGAGAATCTTTTCTGTTAAAATATGGTTGAATCTCTTCGGGAATTTGATTTTTATGTGATGGCCAACCATGGTCAAGAAACTCTATAACTTTTTGAGCGACTTCATCTTTCTTAATTTCTTCCTGGATAGATTTGTGTGTGATGTTGACTGAATTAACTGAATCTTCCAAAATTTGATTTACTGTTGTTTCCAGATGAACTGAGGCAATGACGATTTTCCCCTCTGGTTGGATTTTGGAATTAATCAGTCTTGATAATATATCTGCGTAACCAAAAGAATCAGTGGAAATATATCTAATTTTGAAATTGTAGGCCAATAAGATACAAGCCCATCTTTGAAGTCTATTTGCAGTATGAGCGGGAATACCTTTTGATGATCCAAAAATGCGTAACAGAGGCTGATGATCAGTTTCCAGAATAAACTCCCGACCATAGATCATTTTGTGGAATTTTGTTACGGAAAAAATTAATGCAAGTCCTTCTTTTTCTATTTGACTGTATTTTTGCTCTGTAGCTGACAAAGTTCGTGAAGCGTGAAAAATTGCTTTTCTTGAACCGTCTGGAAATTCGTGATGTATTACAGCTCCAATTCCAGTATTACATGCGTCAGCTGCTACAATGATTGGCAATTCTGGATTATAGTGAGTCAAAAGAAGATCACTTTGCAAAATTTTCTTGATGTCATCAAAAGCTTTGTCGCATTGCTTAGTCCATTTCCACTCAATATCTTTACGAAGAAGATTATCTAATGGTTGTCTGAGTTGCTGAAGTCTGTGTACAAATTTTCCATAATAATTTATAGCTCCCAATAAAGATCGTAACTCAGAAATGTTCTTTGGAACAGGCATTCTTTTAATAGCTTGAATTTTCTTTGGATTTGGAAGAAGTCCATTTCCATCTATTACGTGCCCTAAAAATTCAATTTGGGGTAAAAACAGTTGACATTTTTCAGGACGCACTACAAAACCGTAGTCCTCAAGCCTTGCAAAAAGTTCTTTTAAATGCCGTTTATGCTCAGAAACAGATTTGCTTGCGACCATGATATCATCAAGGTAAGCACTGGTGTTTTTAAGACCAGAAATCATAGCATCAATAATTTTCTGAAATTCTCCAGGTGCTGGTTTTACTCCAAAAGGCAATCTATTAAATTTATAAAGACCTTTATGAGTGTTTATGGTAAGCAATTTACCTGAATGTTCATCTACTTCAACTTGGAAATAGGCATCGGACAAATCTATCACACTGAAAATACAATTTCCGGCTAAGTTTGCAAAAATATCCTCTGGAACAGGTAACGGATGATTGTTCGATTCTAATGCATCATTCAGTCCTGTTGAGTAATCTGCACATATACGTAATTTTCCATTAGGCTTCTTGACTACTACGATAGGTGCTGCCCATGGTGAATAGTCAATTGGTGAAATTATTCCTAACTTTTCCAATCTATCTAACTCTTCTTCAATTTTTGGAAGTGCTGCATAAGACACTGGTCTCTTGTTTCTAAAAATTGGTTGAACACCATCTTTTAACTGTAGTGTTACCTTTGTTTTTGTACAACGACCTAATTCTGTCGAAAACACTGCAGGGAAATCCTTGACAAGTTGCGAATTAAAATTTTCGTCCGATACAGAGCGGACACTGCAACATATTGAAGACATCGGAACATCCCACAAGTTGAAAAGTTCTATCCATTGTATTCCAAATAAATTAAGATTTGGCACTTCTGTCACGAAACAAGTTCCAGTTTTTGTAGTATCGTTAATTGTAATTTCGCAGTCAAATTTATGAGTTAGTTTTACTGGATTACCAGATGCACTGTTGGCAGAAAATTTGGTTTTGTTCGCCATAGGTTTTCCTATTTGTTCCCATGTACTTTCAGAAATAATGGTGATGTCAGAAGCTGTGTCGAATTGTAATCTAACTAATTCATTATTTATTTTAACTGTAATGTATTTCCTTTTATCTTCGAAAGAAATTTTATTTACAGCAAAAAGGGCTTCAGTATTTGGCGAAAACGTCGTTATTTCCTTTTGCACCTGTCTAGTCGTAATCGCTTGAATAGTTGGCGAAAAATTCTTTATTTTCTTTTTCCCTCGTCTAGTCGGAATTGCTTGGCGACCGCTATTACAATATCCTTCTTTATGTCCTATTCTATGACATTTTTGGCATTCATGCTTCGAATAAGTACAGTTCTTTGCGAAATGCATTTCACCACAAAACCAACAAGGATATCTTGGCGACTTTAGTCCGCCGTTATCTTGCTTTGGCGATGACGCACCACGCTTGGCGTAATTCTTTCCAAACTTAAAATCAGACGATTTTACAGTGCGGGATTCTCCAAATTTTTCCTCGCCAAATTTTGCAAGTTTTTCATTTGAAACTTTGTTAATTGATGATTTTGCGGGGGTGAACTGTTGTATCATCGCTGCGTCTTCTTTTAATGAAGTGAAAGCTTGGCATTCTTCTACCAATTTACGAATGTCAATTGGCGATGTGGCAGATTGTTTATCCATTAATTGTAGCAATCTGGCACGAATTTCAAAATGCTTTGGCGCGTTAAGACCGCTGATAAAAATAAGACACTTGAATTGTTCTAAATCGAGTTGATTATACTCAATATCTTCGCATTTTTTATTAACAATGCCTGCATATGTGGCGAAATCATCCCAGTCATTCTTTTTAATTTGAAGACAGTTAAATCTTTTATGAAATACTGACCGTTTGGGACTAAGAATAGATTTCAGCTGGCTAACTGTATCGTTAAATGACACATCTTTGAATTTCTTTGGAAGAATGTAATTGATATATTTATTGTAAGATGCTAGGTCTAACTTACGTAGAAGCAATCTTACCTTTGCGGCGTCATCCAATTTAGCTGCATCGGTAATGAAAGTTTCTTCATACCGTGTGTACCACTTATCGAACGACAGTCCACTTTCTGCGTCATAAACAAAATCACTGATTCCATTAGCCAAAGTTTCCATTAAAAACTCAATATTATCGGCTGCATTTGAAACTGCAGTTGTTGAGGAACTTTGACGATTGGTTTCTTCCAAAAGTTCAAGTCGTTTATTTGTTGAGATTACCAAAGCCGTCAGCTGCTGTAACAAATCTTCGGTTGTAGCCATTTCTTTCCGCTTGCTGATTCTTCGAGACTTTTAAATGTAAAAGATTCTTGAAAATCCTCGTCGCCACGTTGTTGTATCTTGACGTGATTGTGATGTTTGGCACAAATACAACAAATATAATTTATTACGAAAAGTGGGTTATTTATTATACATATTTACAAGACATTTAAGAAATGCTAACTACACCGGCGACGGCCGTTAATCGACTCTCAATTCTGTAGAACGAGATGTTGCTCGGCAAAACGTTGGGCTGTTGCCAACACTTCTGAGACTATGAAGGTAAGTTTTTATTTTTACCTGCCTGAATTGAAACGGACTATGCCATTAGTTTATGAGTCATGAGGGGGGGGGGGGGCGAAAGTAACTCTAAAGGGTTCGAGTATCTAATTACCCGGTGTAACCGTTTATGAACTTGGCTGACACAACTAGGACTGGCCGCTGTATCAATATAAAACTAGATACCGATTTAAGGATAATATCGCCGATCTGATTTATATATATTCAACTTATAACGAAATTTTAGCTGGCTCCTAAAAATTTTCCCTGGCTCCTAAGATTTTCGCATTTTTTTCGGACTCTGATTGATTACTGCATTGTCTTCCAAATATTTTTGACAATTTTAACTGTAATATTCTATTTTTTATATGCTGCAATATTCATGACACCTTCTTTCCATTCCATGTAATTTCTCATGAATATTACATTATTTTTTAATTGATGCTTCATTTTTACTTTAATTTTTAGGATTTTTGTATTATTTTGAGTTGAAATGGATGTACGACTTAAAAATTATATAATGCTTTATGAAATGTAAAAATAAGCAACGGTTTGGTTTGGCCAATGCTTTAAAATATTTCATGGCCATATGAGCAAAAATTGCCAAAATAGCTAATATACTAGCCAAATTTGTCAACCCTGACTTACCTCTAATGCAGTGCTGTCATTTCAAGCTTGGCGGCTTGGCTTCCACTAAGCTTTTTGGCTTGGCGAAAATCTTATCGAAATCGTGGCACTTTTCGACACCACAGTCAGATATGTAGATATTAAAATATTGTAGAATCGGATTGAAACGTCCCGTTTGCAATGCTTGTTGAAAGTTAGTCCGATTTTTTTGCCACGCGTAGTTAAAATCTTAGGCCATTCTATTTTCTTCTTCGCGACGGATATCTCTCGGATGTTAGCTTTTTTATTTGGATTTTGTATCGATATTGCTGTGTTTGGATTTTAGATCCTCGCTTAGATTTTAGATTACTGTTTTCGCATAAGGGAAAGTGTAACTTCCGTTGAAAATTTTCGAAAAGAAAGATTTAAAGACGTTTAATAGTTATTGCTTTTTTTAATTAGGAAAACTTTTATTAAAATTCAATGCACTTAGTTTTAATTTGTATGTTGTTCGTACTTTTATTATTATTCTTATTATTTTCGTAGGGATTGATTATTTTATTTTTATTAAACGTTTTCTTTGGTTGTTTTCACTACATTTAATTCATTCTTTTTGAAGAATTTTTAGTTTGAACTGAATTTTATTTTATGTGCCCTTAAAAAAAAAAACCTTTCCATGTGAATACATTACTACACTAAAACAAATCGAAGTTTTGTTCATGTTTGAATTTGCTCACAGTTCAGCTTTTGGTGATTGGAAGAGGGGGGTGGGGAGATTAATTGCATCATAAGAAAGAAAGAAAGAATAGTCAATTGTTAATTGGACTATTGCTTGTTTTGAGCCTCTAATATATTTTACAAAATTTTCTCATTAAGCTAAAATTCATAATTCGAAATTTCGTTACGTTGCTGAAAATTTTTAAGGTAATAAAATCCAAATTCTTGCCTCTTATTGCAATTGTGGTTTGGTATTATTTTCAATTGAGGATTTTTAACCGACTTTACAAAGGAAGGAGGTTATACATTCGTATTGTATGTATGTCGGTTTTTTTTTTGTTTGTTTGTTTGTCCACTCATAACTTCGCACCGGATGAACCGATTTTCATGATTTTTTTTTTCAATCGATCAGGGGTGGTTTCCCATAGCTCCCGTACTTTCGTTTGACTATATTCGATAATTAGAACAAAAGTAATGGGCAGAAATGTAGTTTTTTTTTTTTTTTGTCTTTTTATCCATAACTTTTGACTAAATGAACCGATTTTGATGGTTTTTTCTTTAACCAATAGAGGGTCGTCTAACTCAAATATGGCAAATCAATTTGACTACATTTGTTTTTTAGAAAAAACGTTACGAGTGAAAAATAAGTATTTTTTATTTTAATTGGAAAGGCTTGGCTTGATTTTTCTTTGTTGGGAAATCTATTAATAAATATAAAAGCATTGTTAAAAACATGTTTGTTGTCATGGGCTATAATATTAAAAGAAATTACAGCAAGAATTTGACTGAAGGCTTCTCTGTGGAAAAAATTAATACAATCAGTTTGTTTGCTAAAATAGACTTCAAAAGGGAATTTATCATGCAAATGATTATTTTTTAGTGCCATTAATTCAAAGAAGTTTTGCCCTTTGATATGGATTTTTTAAAAAATAGAGTATTTATATACAGAATGTATTTACACTAAAAAGAATAAAATAAAATATAATAAAAGTGTACGAAAGTAGCAGCAATCCCCTGAAAGTAGGATTGCTGCTACTTTCAGGGTTGGTATTTTTGCCAATGGCAAAAACTGGAAAAAAACAGGGCAAAAATGGACAAAAATGTTTAAAAAATAGAGTATTTATATACAAAATGTATTTACACTAAAAAGAAAAAAATAAAATTTTTATAAAAAAACAGAACCTACTTCAACTTAAAAATTGCGCTAAAAAGAAAAAAATAAATTCATTCTTTAAACAACATCGATGTGGCTTTTAAACGTAGTGTTAGAAGTCGGTGCTAAATTATGGGTCTAATTACCATTATACCATTTGCGGGCTTCATATTGGAACTGTTGCTAATTCTGCGGAAATATATATATTTGAAATTGGATTCATGTTTACAAAATATTTTATCTATCCTAATTTTGTACCGACTTCTAAAACTGTTTAAAAGCCACATCGATGTTGTTTAAAGAAGAATTTTTTTTTTACTTTTTAGCGCAATTTTTAATTTGAAGTCGGTTCTGTTTTTTTATAAAAATTTTTTTATTTGAAAATCGTTTTCTGTTAAAAATTTTTATTCGTATGTGCAAGAGATTCGACCTTCTTCCCTTGCAAATTCGTTTACGTGTGTCCCTTGAAAAATTTATGTTGTTGTTATTGTTTATTTTTTTTGACCCTTACTCCCCGTGTTGCTAAGGTGTTTTTATTGAGTACTCATTTTTATCCATGTTAAGTTAATCATTCTTTTATTTGATTATTTTCGAAGCATAGAACGTACTGTTCGTTATTTCATTTTGATAAATTTGTAAGAAGCATTTGTATCTCCATTTCATAATTTTATTTTCAATTTTTTAAATTTTTTTATGTATTATTAGGGGCCGTTCAAAAATGATGTCACACTTTTTTACCATAGATTTGACTCCTCCCCCCCCTTTGTCACAATATGTCACACTTCAGCGGACCCCCCTCCCTCCTTTGTCATATGTCACGCATGTTACATAATGCATGATGTCACACTTCTTGTTCCCCCCCCCCCCCTTGTCACAATTTCACGAACCCCCCTCTCCCCCTCGAAGCGTCACATCATTTATGAATGATCCCTTATTTGATTTAATTGACTGATTTATGTAGGTTATTTTTTGAAATAGCAAAGCATGTGTGTGTGTAGCTAGGCTAACGTTGTGTAACCCCCCCCCCCCCCCCCCCAAGTTACCTTATTAAAAATTAAGAACGCATGTACATATTGCAGATCACAGGCAATTTAATGTTTCATTTTTGAAGTGTTTGTCAGTTTTAATATTTCAATTTCATGCGATTGCTTTAAAAATTTCAACTATTGCTCAACATATTCTAAGAAAAAAGGAAATCAGTGTTAAATCGATTTATCGCGATATTAGATGAATGATAAATCGATTTTAAAAATTCCAGTATCGCCCAGGCCTAGACACAACTGCCGTGTGTCTAGATAAATACTTTAGATTACTGTTTGTCTGTCACGAGAAAAGCTCATGCCGAAATGTCTGTCTTTTTATCACTATGACAATGAGTTGTGCCCCACTTTTCCAAGGGAAGTTAAAAAGTCTGGAATATCAAGTGCGCCGTATTAGCGCAGTTAGCATCAATTTCGCTACAGCCCATTTTCTTTTTCTTTCGAAATAAGGATTCTTTTTTCTGCTTCTGTAATATACCGGGTGGTTATAATTAAATTTTCCCTATTCAGGACATCCTACAGCTAAAACCGTTCAACGGATCGACACCAAAATTGGTATGTGGACTATACAAGAGATGCGCGCGCGAGGAAAAAAAAAGTTCTAAAAATTGCCGCCCGGGCGCTGTTTAGCTTCATAACATGGTTTTCACGTAAGAAATGATCAATAAGGAATAAAAAAAAATAATATCAACACCTATTGTACACTTTTCCGTTCATATCTATCATCTTGCCATTTAAAATGAAAGTAAAAAAAGCTGTAACAGTTCGTCTGTGTGGCAAAAAGAAAAAAAAAACAAGTTTAGGTTTTCGTGAAATGTATTTCTCCTTTCATAAATATTGATATGATTATTTTTATTCCCTTTTTTGTCATTTCTACGTGAAAACCATGAGGGCATTCGCAATGACGTCATTTTTTCATAGCAACGGAACCTGGCAACAGCTGCTGGAGGACAAGCAAATTCGGCTGGCCGCATTTGTAGCATGCAGTTGCTGATGCAGAGTTATATTTTCATTCTTTTTTTAATTTAAAAATATCTTCTGCGTATTGCGAAAGCCTCAACAATGAAGCTGAGGGAATATATATTGAAAA
>JAVSIR010000013.1:0-12101 GCA_038502835.1 Octonoba sinensis | reverse complement strand
TATTTTTTCGATACGCTCATTAGTAGATAACCCCATTTTTACAAGATCAGGTATCGGTATACCTTTAACAGTCGAATATCTAGCAAGCGGTACCATAGCATCACCGTGACCGCCAAGAACTATACTGCTAACGCTCTTAGTCGAGACTTTGAACTCTTCAGCAATGAAGAGGTTAAATCTTGATGAATCAAGTACACCTGCCATACCGACCACTTTATTATGAGGTAGACCACTTTCTTTTAGCATTACATAAACCATGACATCTAAGGGATTAGTAATAACTATTACAAAAGCATCAGGGGCATATTTTTTAACGTTTTCTGCAACACTTTTCATAATACCGGTGTTGACACTAATCAAATCGTCTCTACTCATTCCAGGCTTTCTCGGTAACCCAGCAGTAATGATTATAGCGTCTGAGCCTTCAATATCTTCATAAATGTTTGTGCCTTTAATTTTAATATCAGAACCGGCTAAAGTATTTGCTTGCATAATATCTAGTGCTTTCCCTTGCGGTATTCCTTCAGCGACATCAAATAATACAATATCACCTAGATTTTTAAGGCTAATTAAATGTGCAAGAGTTCCCCCTATATTACCGCTTCCTATTAATGAGATTTTTGGATTTTTTTTCACTATGTCCTCACTGTTAAATATATATCTAATATAATATATTTACGTTTAAGAAAAAAGGATTATATTATTATTGTATGGATGGGAAAAGTGTTCAGTATCATCCCGTGGCGGTGTTGTTGCGTGGAACGCTTATGTCATTTTTAGCTAAAAGCGGGAATCCAGAAAAAAATTATAAATGCAGCAATTTTTTTGAAAATAAAAGCTCGCTTCGTCTCGCTTTATGCTGGATGCCCGCCGTTGCTAAGAATGACACAGATCCATGCAACGGTTCTGTCGCATTTATACACCATCTTCATGATTTTTACTAAAACTAAGATTTTAGATATTATACTGCCATTAGCATTTTAAAATTCTCGAAAGTAGATACAAGATTACTAGCTCCCACTATTTGTCCTTTTTGAATCATACGAATATTTTCTATACCAGCGATAGTAATCTTAGCACTACGAAAACTCTTAAAACCTAGCATTGGCTTAGTTCGTTTTTTAATAAATCTATGATCTTGCTCTATCAGATTGTTGAGATATTTATTTTGGAGTATTTTTATCTTTTGTTCCTGAGGTAAGTTTTTATTAAAGGCATTAAGAGCAGAAGTATTACTACCACTCTTATCTATTACTATCTTTTCAGGTATATCGTTACTTTTGAAGGCTTTTCTAAAAAATGCCTTAGCAGCTGCAGCATCTCTACGCTTTCTTAGTAAGAACTCAATGGTATCACCACAGGAGTCAATTGCTCTATATAGATATACCCATTTACCATTAACTTTGATATATGTCTCATCCATTCTCCAACTATTCCCAACTGGCTTCTTACGTTTTTTAACTTCTTGATCTATCAAAGGAGCAAACTTAATTAACCATCTTTGAAGAGTAGCGTGATCTATTTTAGATCCTCTGATACTTGCCATCTCCTCTAATTCTCTGTAACTTAATGCAAATCTACACTTCATATATACAAATAATATTATTATTTCAGGGGAAGAGCAAAATCCTTTAAAATACTTCAAAAGTTTTGGCGATATTTGGAATACCATAATGCTATTTTTTAGCTCCATATACCACATATCATCATACTTGGCAATAGATGCGACAGAACCTAGAAAACAGCTAGAATTGATGATAAAAAATCTTTTTGGTAAAATATTTGGAGATCGTGGTTATATTTCACAAAAATTATTTCAACAACTTTTAGAGCAAGGAGTTTTTATGGTAACTAGAGTAAAGAAAAATATGAAAAATAAGCTTATGTCTATGTTGGATAAAATATTATTGCTTAAAAGAGCATTGATAGAATCTGTTTTTAGCAAAATTAAACTATTGGGTAAGTTTGAGCATTCAAGGCATAGATCAGTTACAAATGCTTTTGTTCATATGGTTGCAGCACTGATAAATTATCAATTGTCTGATAATAAACCTTCTATTACATCCCTCTTGATAGTCTAAATTCTATACTCTATTAATTCGAAACTCGCGTTAATTAGAGGTGCTAGCGAGCTTACTTCTCCAATTGGAGTATTATCTATATTCTTTATTGCTACTAAAGGTGCCAAGTTACCGTTAAGTCTTGCTTCTGCCATTGCTCTTGCAGCAGCTCTTGCCGCTTCCCTTTCAGCTGCAGGTCTTAAATTTCCTCTACCTGCTAGTGCTGCATTAGCAGCAGCTGCTAAATTTTCAAGAGCTGCAGCGTCCATCCCCTGACCAGGTAAGCGTATAACCTGTGCAGCAGCTTGAGCTTCTAGAGTTATGCTAGTTAATATAGTAGTTGCAGCACAAATTAAACATAATTTAGAAAAGTTTTTTGATTTCATATTTTTTGCCATAATATTTAGTTCCCCTTGATAAAATATTAAATGTTAGTTAAAATATTAATGTTTTCTTTGTTATTAAGAGTAATTATACACGAAAAGAATATTATGTCAAGAAATTTTGCTGGGCTTGTATTATGGAAGGTTGATACGGGGTTTTGAGGTTAAATTGTGACATTTTAATAAATTATATATAGTTAATACTTAGTTAATTTATTAATTTAATGAAGTACATTATATAGAATTTCTTACATACACGCAACAAGTATTATTAATTTTTTTAAAAATAAAAGATTTTTGTAAACTTAGTCATTGTGAGCGACTGCAAGGAGTATAGAAATACAAGAGAAAAGTATTCTCGGAGTTATTTTGCTGCTTACCCAGCATCGTTTATGGCTCCTATGTCGTTCCTACGAAGGCGGGAATCCATAAAAAACAAACATAAAAGCAGTAAGTTTTTAAAATTAAAAGCTCGATTTCTCTCGCTTTATGCTGGATTCCCGCCTCCAGAGGAATGACATCGAACACGTTTTCCAATCCATGCAACAAAGCCTCTGGCAAACGCCTATACAAGAATAAAATATTACAGTTCAATAAATTCGAATCAGTTGACTATAATTATTTAAGATTTGATCATATTAATTAAATATAGTATAGTATGAAACTTTTAAGATTATTAAAAACAATTCATGAGTAAAAAGCTTTATATTAAAACCTACGGATGTCAGATGAATGTCTATGACTCCGTTAAGATGCAAGATTTACTTTACCCTTTCGGTTATGAACCTACCGAGAATATAGAAAAGCAAATGTTATTATTTTAAATACCTGCCATATCAGAGAAAAAGCGGCTGAAAAAACCTATTCTGAACTCGGGCGTATTAAAAAATTACAAGATGAAAGACAAAAAAGAGGGTTAAACTCTGATGTAATAGTTGTTGCAGGTTGTGTTGCACAGGCAGAAGGGGAAGAGATTTTTGCGAGAACTCCCTACGTTGACATTGTAGTAGGTCCACAATCTTACTATAACTTACCGGAATTAATCTCTAAAATTGTTAGACACGAAAAACACTTAATCGATTTGGACTTCGTCGAAGAAGCGAAATTTGATCAATTACCCGAGCAATTATACCCTCAAGGGATTAGTGCCTTTATATCGGCGCAAGAAGGTTGCGATAAATTCTGTACTTTCTGCGTAGTACCTTATACTAGAGGCGCCGAATTTTCAAGAAATGTGGATCAGGTTTATAGAGAAGCGTTAAAAGTAGTTAATAGCGGTGCCAAAGAAATTATGTTACTCGGGCAGAATGTTAACGCATATCACGGCAAAGGTGTAGACGATAAAATATTTAGTTTAGCAGACTTAATAAGGCATTTAGCACAAATTCCAAATTTAGAAAGATTGCGTTATATGACTTCACATCCGATAGATATGACTGACGACTTAATCGAGCTACACGGCTTAGAGCCTAAATTAATGCCGTTTTTGCATTTACCGGTACAATCAGGTTCGAATAAAATACTAAAAGTGATGAACCGCAAGCATGATCGGGATTATTATTTCGGTATAATAGAGCGTTTAAGAAAAGCAAGACCTGATATAGTTTTATCTTCCGATTTTATCGTCGGTTTTCCGGGTGAAACGGATGAAGATTTTGCAGATACGTTAGATTTAGTACGCAGAGTACGTTACGGTCAGTGCTATTCATTCAAATATAGCCCCCGTCCGGGTACTCCTGGGGCAACAAGAAGCGATCAAGTACCAGAGCATCTAAAATCGGAGAGATTAACTATCCTGCAACAAGAACTTGCAGCCCAACAACTAGCCTTTAATGAAAGTTGTATAGGTTCTACAATGAAAGTATTATTTGATCGTTATGGTAAATTTGATGACCAAATAATAGGCAAAACACCTTATATGCAATCTGTGTATATCACGAACCCTAATAAAGATCTGCTCGGTAAAACTGTTAATGTAAAAATTACTAAGGCGGCACTTAATAGTTTAAGCGGGGAAGTAATTTAAGTAACTTGAATATTTACACAAATTTTTAGTAAAACTCAAGCGGTGATAAGGGGAAAGACCATGTAATTTTATAGCTTCAATATGCTCTTTGGTGCCGTATCCGGAGTTTTTATGCCATAAATATTGCGGGAATTCACCACTTAGCTCTAGCATTAAACGATCTCTAGTGACTTTGGCAATAATAGAGGCTGCAGCGATCGATAAAGATAAGTTATCACCGTTAATGATACTAACAAATTTTTCATCGTTAAACTGCATATTTCCGTCAACTAAAATTATTTCCGGCTGGGTACTAAGTTTTTTTGCAGCAATAATGCAAGCTTTTTTAGTAGCTTCTAATATATTAATCTCATCGATTTCGGTATGAATAATAATTCCGACAGACCAGCAATAATTAGTAGTTATATGTTCATATAATAATTCTCTTTTCTTTTTAGAAAGTTTCTTAGAATCTTTAATACCGTATATAATATTATTTCTATCAACTATAACGGCAGCGGCTACTAGTGGTCCTGCTAGCGATCCCCTACCCGCCTCATCTACTCCAGCTACGATATGGCTGTCATATTTTTTTTCAAAATGTAATAAATCAATTTCCATAATTATATTTCAGTGTACAGAAGGTTTTAGAAAACTAAGGTAGCAAGCGAATTTTGCAATTCTCATCAGTGTTCGTGTATTGTATATTTTAAATTTTTAGTATATGATAAATCAGTTTAGAATTATAATAAAGCAAAAGTGCAAAATTATTTTAAATTACTAGAGCTAGAACAGAATTATAATATTGATTTAAAGATATTGGAAAAGCAATATTTTGCTATGCAAGTTAAATATCATCCAGATAAAGCTAAGACTCTACAAGAGAAAGAACAGAATCTTAATATATCATCTGAATTAAATAAAGCCTACTCTATACTTAAAGATAGATTAAAACGTGCTGAATATATGCTGTTTTTACATGGTATAGATTTAAATAGTGAAAAAGTGCGAACTACAATTCCTGCTTCAGACTTAAGCATTTTTTGGGACGAGATGGAAGTTATTGAAAATACTAATTCATATGAGATTTTAGAGAAAATAAGAAACAAATATGAATTAATTGAAGGAAGGGAATTTAATTTTTTAATCGAGTCTTTTAAAAAACAGGAATTTTTAGAGGCAACTATAAGAACTAGTAAGCTTAAGTATATATATACACTGCGAAGTAAGTTGCAAGAGAAAATGAAGTCATGCAAATAATAGAAATTAGAGAACCCGGGGAAGCAGAATCTAAGCAAGAAGCTCAAATAGCCGTAGGTATAGATTTCGGTACTACCAACTCATTAATAGCTATTTCAAATAATAGAAAAGTTACAGTAATTAAAACAACGAAAAATAAAGAATTAGTACCGACCACTATAGAATTTATAAATAACGATTTTATAATAGGTAACGGCAAAGGTTTACGCTCAATTAAAAGACTATTCGGCAAAACATTAAAAGAAATCTTAGATACCCCCACTCTTTTTTCATTGGTTAAAGATTATATAGAGGTAAATGATCGGGAACTTAAATTAAATTTTGCCGATAAACAGATGAGAGTTGCAGATGTTGCAGCAGAAGTTTTTATATATTTGAAGCAGCAAGCAGAAAAACAACTAGCGACCCAAATAACTAAAGCCGTTATTACCGTACCTGCTCATTTTAACGATACTGCACGAGGTGAGGTTATGTTTGCCGCAAAACTTGCAGGTTTTAAGGTTTTAAGGCTTATTGCCGAACCTACCGCTGCAGCATATGCTTACGGATTAAATAAGAATACAAAAGGCTGCTATCTTGTTTACGATTTAGGAGGGGGTACTTTTGACGTATCGATTCTAAATATTAACGAAGGTGTTTTTCAGGTAATAGCAACAAGTGGCGATAATATGCTTGGCGGTGATGATATAGATAAGATAATTGCTGATTATTTTATAAATAATTTTAATTTACCTAATTCCGCAGATACTTTACAGCTTGCTAAAAATGCCAAAGAAACTTTATCAGATGAAGATAGCTTTAAGTTTCATGATATATCAATTGAAAAACAAAAATTTGATCAGTTAATTACCCCTTTAATAACGCGTACTATTAACATAGTAAAAGAGTGTTTAGAGACGGCAGGAAATCCAAATATTGACGGTATTATTTTGGTAGGCGGTGCGACCCGTATTACTTTAATTAAAAATGAATTGTCAAAAATATTTAGAGTAGATATTTTATCGAACATTGATCCAGACAAAGCGGTGGTATGGGGTGCTGCTTTACAAGCAGAAAATTTAACGATGCCGAATATAGATTCATTACTAATTGATGTAGTACCTTTATCTTTAGGTATGGAGTTATACGGCGGTATTGTTGAAAAAATTATTTTGCGTAATACACCTATTCCTATTTCGGTAGTAAAAGAGTTTACAACATATGCCGACAATCAAACCGGTATACAGTTTCATATATTACAAGGTGAGCGTGAAATGGCGACAGATTGTCGCAGCCTAGCTAGATTTGAGTTAAAGGGGCTTCCTCCTATGAAAGCAGGCAGTATCAGAGTCGAAGTTACTTTTGCGATTGATGCTGACGGTATATTATCGGTTTCCGCTTACGAAAGAATTAGCAATATAACCCGCGCTCTAGAAGTAAAACCTGATTACGGCATTAATAAGGACGAAATTAATAAAATTCTAGAAAATGCTTATAAAAATGTTAAAACAGATCACGCAGCAAAACTATTACAAGAAACGGTTATTACAGCTGAAACTTTGATTTTTAATATAGAACATGCTATTAAAGAGTTAGCAGATACGTTAACTGATAGTGAAAAAGCTTTAATTAGCAGTTTACTTAATAATTTAAAAGAAGCGGTAATCTCGAGAGATCGCATACTAATTAATAATGCTGTTAAAGATTTTAAATCTAAAATTACACAATCCGTAAATGCAAAATTTAATTTAAGAGTTAGCGGTTTATTAAAAGAAAAACTATCAACTAAATATAAGTAAAAAAGTAATGTCAGAAAAAATAAAAGTAATATTTGTTATAAATAATGAAGAAGAGAAAATAGTAGATGCTCCGCTTGGGCTTTCTATCTTAGAAGTTGCCCATAGTAATGGCATAGATCTTGAAGGTGCTTGTGAAGGATCGCTTGCTTGTGCTACCTGTCACGTTATTTTAGGTGAAGAATTTTACAACAAATTAAAAAAAACTACTGAAGCAGAAGAAGATATGCTTGACTTAGCCTTTGGTCTTACCGATACTTCTAGATTGGGGTGCCAAATTATTTTAACACAAGAATTAGATGGTATAAAAGTATATCTCCCTATCGCCACTCGTAATATTAAAATGGATTAAAAAAGTGATACGTAAAATACTTATCTTCTTGTTTTTAGCTTTTACTATAGTATGGTTTGCAGTTGCTTATACTATAAAAAATAACGTAATAAATTTAATTAAAAATTCTGAAACGGATAATCTTAAAATATCTTATAACGTTGTTAAATTCTCAGGGTATCCGTTTAACTGGAAAATTACTATAGTTGACCCTAAAATTAAATTAATAGATCACGTAAATTCTAAAGAATTTTCTAGCGAAAACATTATTTTATGGGTTTCTCTTAGCACCAAAAAAGCCAGTTTAAATTTTGGTCCTTTTATTAAAGAAATTGATAATTACGGTGAAAAAACATTCACCTATAAAGTACATAGTGATAATAATATAAAAGGGATAGGAAAATTTAATAAACCTTTATATAAATTATCCCAAGAAGATGATTTACAAGAAATCTTAAAATCAATACAACTAAATAATAAATTATTATTGGTATTTAAAGAAGAACAAGAGATTTTTAAAATTAATGATTTAAATTTATTTATAGCTAGAAAGAATTTATTAGAAAATGAAAACATTTTATTAGTTTTAAATATGAATTATGATTCCGAAAAAGATATAACTAATTTTAAAAGCGCTAATCTAGATATTGCTGTCTCATTAAATTTTGCTTCTGACGGTGAAGACTCTGATATTTTACAAGATTTTAATATAGAAAGATTTATTTTTGTTTGCGATCGTGATTCTAAAATTGATTTAACTGGAGGATTAAAGTTTTTTGCTAATAAACTTCCGCAAGGAAAATTATCATTTGAACTTGAAAATTATAATTCTATAGTTGATAAATTACTTCCTAATAATATTATTTTTTCTAAAAAACTTATTAAAACTATTGTTGCTAAAGCTGTAAACAAGGCAGTTGATAAACCTTTAATTTCTGGTCAGGAAGAATTAAATAATTTTAATTTAGATCATAACAATATAGAAAAAGCCAAGTTTGATGTAGACTTTTCTGATAAAGGAATAAATATCGGCTCAATTAATTTACTTGAGCTAAAGCTTGGTGATAGTAGAGAAGATAATGAAAATCCTTCAAATTAATTTTATGAATAAACTAACTTTATATAGTATTATTTTTACTATATTTCTATTGTGTAATAATACTCATGCAGATCAAGAAATGAAGACTTTTAAAATAGGTACTGGTTCTATTTTAAAAGGATATTATTCTATAGGCCTTGATTTATGTAAAACAATTATAGGTGATGAAAAAAATAAAGAAAATATTAAATGTGAAGTTGTTCCAACAACCGGTAGTATTGAGAATTTAGAACTATTAAAACAAGGTAAAATCGATTTAGCCTTAGTGCAGGCAAATATTGCTGTAGAAGCATATGAAGGCACAGGTTATTATAGCGGTAAAGAAAAAATGCCAAATTTAAGGCAGTTATTAAACTTGCATGATGAATTTTTTACGGTTATCGTAAAGGATGAAGATAAAATAAAAGTTTTTGCTGATATTGATGGAAAAAAAATAACTAATGGGGCTCCTTTCTCAAGTAATAGTATTACTTATAATGAAATTTCTTCTCTGTATAAATTTGCTAAACAGCCTGAAGATATAAATATAAATTACGAGGATTCTATAGATAAATTTTGCAATAGGAAAATAGATGCTATAATCATGCTTGTTGGGCATCCTAATCCTTTAGTAAATTTAATTGCTAATAGATGTGAGATTGATTTTGTTTCAATCGAAAATGATAAAATAGCAAAATTGATAAAGCAAAATAGAGCTTTTCATAAAGCAGTACTTCACAAAGGTTTATACCCGGGAATTACGGATGATCAAACAACTATAAAGGTATCCTCAATTTTAGTAACTAGAGATGATACAGATTCTAATATATTAGATAAATTTATCGGCGCTTTTCATAGAAATGTCGGAAGTTTTAAACTTTCTAATTACCTACTAAATAATATTGATATTAACTATTTTGCGGATACTAAAAATTTTGTTTTACCAAAACATGATTCAGTAAGAAATAGATGATAATTGTAATAAAATACTATGTTTAAAAATATACTTATCCCTATAGATTTAGCAGATAAAAAATCTATAAAAGGTCTTTTGTCTAAAGCTTTAATGTTTGCTACAAATTTTCAAGCAAAATTGCATTTTATATATGTGATTTCTGATTTTGGTATGAAGATGGTTGAGGATTATTTACCTAAAAATTGGATAAATGAAAAAAAAGCAAAATATCAGCTACAAGTTAAAGAGCTTATAAAACAATATGTACCTGATGAAATTGAAGCAGATTATTATATAGGTAGCGGCGCGGTTTATGATGAAATAATTAAGCGTTCTAATGATATTAAGGCAGACTTAATAATTACTTCAGCAGTTAGACCTCAATTAAGGGATTACATGCTTGGTCCTAATGCTTCCAAAATCGTCCGTCATTCTAGTATATCCGTCCTAGTAGTAAGAGATGAATAAAACTTAAGTTTAGACTATCGTATTTTTTTCCTTTCAAAGTTATTATTCATACTTGTTATAGAAAAATATTATAATTATTTAAGTATTTGAGATGGGAAGCGACTTTCATATATGATACCATTAAATTTATTTTTTTTAACTCTTAAAATTAAGGATATTTATTACATATGGCGTTGGTACGTGAGTCAGCTCCACTATTGTCATCCTAATTTTTTAAAAATATCTTAAAAATTATCTGGTGTTCCTTTTATCTATAAGCCAATCTTCATTAATATGAAAACCAAACAATTTTAAAGCTTTTAAGATAATAATTCTTTCTACAACTCCTTCATTTTTATTAATATAGTTTTTTATTTTTCTTCCTTAAAGACTTGTGGAATTACTGCAACAGTATGTACAGTTTTTTCATTTATAACATTGTTTGATGTAGTAGTAGTGCCAAAAATATGATGTGTAACTTCTAATTTATAATCATCAGCAATAATAGTAGGGGAGATATTTTCAAACGCGAGTTTCGAATTAATAGAGTATAGAATTTAGACTATCAAGAGGGATGTAATAGAAGGTTTATTATCAGACAATTGATAATTTATCAGTGCTGCAACCATATGAACAAAAGCATTTGTAACTGATCTATGCCTTGAATGCTCAAACTTACCCAATAGTTTAATTTTGCTAAAAACAGATTCTATCAATGCTCTTTTAAGCAATAATATTTTATCCAACATAGACATAAGCTTATTTTTCATATTTTTCTTTACTCTAGTTACCATAAAAACTCCTTGCTCTAAAAGTTGTTGAAATAATTTTTGTGAAATATAACCACGATCTCCAAATATTTTACCAAAAAGATTTTTTATCATCAATTCTAGCTGTTTTCTATCATCCTTATTACCAGGACTAAAAGATGCTTATGCAATGACAGATATGATTGCCGAGGGGTGACAGTTTTCTTTGCCGGTAATAAAATAGACATCTAAACAATTTAATTAGTTGCAAAGATGTCTGGAAAAAGAATAACACACCAACAAGCGAAGGTACAGCATAATCCACTAAGCTATTGACATTTAATATTATTAATAGTAATAAGCTATAAGTAGATAAAATGTTATTACTAGAATGAGTAAGCCATATCCGTATGAACTAAGAATAAGAGCATTAAAGCTAATAGAGGAAGGATTAAGTATAACTAAGGTAAAAAAATTACTTAATATTTCAAGGCAAACCTTGCATAAGTGGATAGATATTAAAAAAGAAACGGGTGATATAAAGCCTAAGGAAAATTATCAAAAAGGTCACAGTATTAAGATAACTGATATAAAAGAATTTAAAAAGCTTATTGATAATAATAAAGATAAGAGCTTAAAAGAACTTGCTAAGGTATCAAGAAAATATGCGCCTACTACTATTTGGAGAGGGATTCAAAAATTGGGTTACACATATAAAAAAAACTTTTATTCATCCTAAAAGAGATGAGAATGCAAGAGCCGAATTTATAGCGAAAATAAAAGATATACCACTAAAAGATCTAGTCTATTTAGATGAATCTGGCATAGAGGATAATACATGTCCTATAAATCGATGGAGTAAAAAAGGGTCAAGATGTTATGGTAAGAAAACATTTCAACATAAAAGGCGGGTATCTATGATAGCTGCTCTTTGTCATAAAGATATTATTGCCCCTTTAGTCTTCGAAGGTATTTGTAATAGTGAGCTATTTGAAACTTATGTAAAAGATTTTTTGATAAAAGAATTAAAGCAAGGGCAAGTAGTAGTAATGGACAAT
>JAVSIR010000012.1:0-14219 GCA_038502835.1 Octonoba sinensis | reverse complement strand
GTTCAATGGTTTTTTATTTTTAAATTTGTTAGAACAATTTTTTTTTTATTTGCCATGAAACAGGACTTCTTCAATTTTGTAATAGGACGAAGAAATGCTAAATATTGTTTGTCTGCAGTATCTAACACTTAATAAATCCTCAACCCTCATGCCATTTTTCAAAAATCGTAATTTGACTTATCCCTCTGTTATCATCCTCCAGTTATTTACTTTCAGTCTACCTTAGCAACTCCCTCAAACAATATATAAATTGAAATTTGACCTAATTTCCTTCATCTTCCAGTTCTTCCAGTATCGAAATAATCAATTGATAATCTTTAACTTGACCTTTATTATCGTCCTCCAGCTCTTACTTTTAAATACATCTCATTCATCATTCCTCACATAATCCCTATATCTTAATATGACCTTTGCTGTCATTCTGCAGTTCTTAATTGTCAGTTGAAGTCGGATAAATCATAGGTAATGTCGTTAACGACCTAACAGTTTTTTCCATGGAATTTTTTTTTTTTCACTGAAGAACTCTAAGAGAGTCGTCTAGGAATAATTATTAATTTCATCGGAAGATATTAAAAAAATTCATAAAGTGAAAAAACAGAAAGAGAGAAAAAAATGTAGCTTTGATGCCTGACACGAGCTACACTTGTTCATAGCTTCTCCTGAAGAAATTCACCAAAAATAATAAATATATATAAAGGGGGATTCAATTTGAGTTTCCTACCTTTAACCTAAGAAAAAAAAACCGTACTATTATCCCAGCTATTTATTAATCGAATATTTAGTATAATTCATTAAATATAAAGAATTATGTTATCCAAATAGCCGTCTCTAGACATTCCGCAGCAATTGATTCGTTCGGGGTGATTTTCGAAGACGTTTTCGCAAGTTTCGGGGGTTGCCTCGACTGTAACTTGGGGATTGTTTGTTTTTAGGTGCTCCATTGCTCCAAGTTAGTTGATATGGACGCGACTCTTCAGAAAACCCCAGAAAAAGAAATCCTTATGGTGTCAAAAAGTCGCATGATCTTGGTGGCCAGTTGATGTCACTGTGATTTGAAATAATGCGGCCTCTGAGCTTTTCACGCAAAACTTCTAACGTTGCCCGCGATATGTGGCGTTTTCATGAAACCATGCGTCTTTCACATGAATATCCTCGATTCTGTACCAAAAAAATCGGTTATCATGCGACTATAGCGCTCATCGTTGACTATCTCTGTCTGACATTCATCGCTGTCAAATTACGCCTCCTACCCGCAATGCGCACCACACAGTAACTTAATGGGCATGCAATGGTGTCTCGTGCACCACGTGAGGATTTTCGTTACTCTAAATGCGGCAATTTTCTTTATTAACATAATTAGATATCTGGAAGTGAGCTTCATCAGAGAAGAAAATGTTTTTTTGCAAAATCAGCATCAACTTCCTGCTGCTGTGACACCCAATCAAATCGAATGTTAAGCGTTAATAAAACAATTCCTATAGGAAATGTGTTGTTTCAGACTAGAAGTTAACTTTTGAAACAAGCGCCAGTATTCACAGCGGTCTAATTTAGTGTTTCCAACACATGAAACGTAATTGGATCATCCTGAAAAATAGTTAAAACAGTTTCGGTTATGTTTTAAGTCGTTCTTAGAGTTTTTGAAAGTTAAAAGAGAGAATCACAGGCAAACGGTCAATGTATTATCAGAACATATAAAACTGTTTGACAATTCAAGACCATAGACGAAAGAAAGATCTCAGTGGCAGAATTCTGAAAGTCGTTCTTTTGGCTGTTGTAATGTTCAAGGTAGTTCTTCTGCATACTAATCCATTAAGCAGAAAAACTATTTTTTTTTATCGTTCTTTGCTCTGTTGAAAAATTTCTCCTTAAGCCGGTAACCTTCTTCATTTCTAGTCTTCAATTTACTTAATACCGTTATTCCTTTCTAGTCTTCTGTTCTAGTTTAAAAAAGGCAAAAAACAAAAGAAGAAAAAGAAAAACTTTTAATAAGATTTGATTAGGGGGCTCTGTCGCCTGCTCGCCAACCCCCTCCCTCTTGTAGTGTATAAAATACCCGTATGTCCAGATACATATGAGGACATGTATTGAATGGTGTAGATTCGAAGAGCTTCCAATTTCCGGCAGGTAAAGCTCTCGAAGGATACGAGCGTGTTATCTGGCTTTCCCTGATACCGCGACAGTACCTACCTCGATCCCTGACACATAGATCCAGAGGAGATCTGGTTGGTTCTCTATCTCCGGCAGGAAATGCTCTCGACAAATCTCTTGCTTTTTTATATGTATAGGAACTTACTATAATGAAGCTGCATAAGTAGGGTTTGTAGGTACCACTGACTAAAAGCATTGCATACTATAGTTAACATTGAGATATCTGTGAAATAAAAGTGATAAATTGTTAAGAACATGCTAAAATAGCTGAAACAAGGAAAGTATATGGACTTGCCCTATATGTTTATCGAAAACGAATCCTGCGTTTTAATTTACAGCAAAGAATACAAACACAAATGAATGAAAATGGTTCAAAAAAATTGTCAACATTTTATTTACACTGCTCAAAATATAGATCAGCTGCAAATTCCAGAAAACATTTCTCTTTATCGCCATATTCTCTATAAACTTGCAACATTTTTATTCACATAAAACGTTTATATTTATATATATGCTACATAAGAGCTCTCTCAAAGCAAGAAACTCACATTTCATGGATGGAATCGTTTTGCCGTAGGATCACTTCTCTGGGAAGTTGCGGAACACAATCACAAATCGTTTGTAAAAATGACATTGAATTCACGGCTTGACTAACTGAAGCGTTGATGTGTGTCAGGTGGTAGTCGTTGTTATGCGAAGCTCTCACTTTCTGAATTCAGGCAATGATGGTGGAAGATTCCTCTGTTGGAAACACAGGGGATGGGAAATTCAATGGATGGAAATAAAGATAACTGATATTTCAAATACAGGTGGCTCAATTGAAGCAGAGATCTGACCTGTGGCAACAAAGGCACTAGTGGTGGACGGATGTGACGCTCATTTGCTGTTGTCGCTGCTGAAGTGTGATTCAACGAATGGGAACATACATGATGAGCAACAGCAGCAGTCAGACTTGCAAGACCTCGGAGGGAAGAACTCATCTGCTGGCGATCTCGGATCCCGCGAAGTCGTGGCTCAGGCACTTGAGGCGAGCTCTAGACGATTCTAAAGGAAGTGTTCGAAGGAGCTAAAGCAACGTTTCAAAGTTGCTCACCGACACCCACAGCCCTCAACAACCATATCCTGGTAGTTCTTGAGCACGACGTTGTCATACTTATCTTTGTAGAGCATGGATATGGGCGAGAGTTCCGTGGGTACACAACACGCCCTGGGCACTGCGGCCGGGTTGGCGGAGTTCACGAGTGCCTGCACGATGGCATGGTTCGTTGCGTTCATGTGGTCCGCCAACGGGTACGCGCACTCGCCGTGACAGTAGTACGCATTGTAACCAGGCGGAGCGATGATCCAATCGTTCCAGCCCACGTCCATAAAGTCCACGTAGAGGGCGTGCCGACGACAGTGCTCTTTCCGACCTTTCCGCCGGTGACCCTTGCGCGTTGTACTGCGTTTAGTCCTCGTGCGTCGACTCGTCGACGCTCTGGAGTGCACCACTAAAAGGGGTTCGAACTGTTGCCACCGGTGCGAATCCTCATGGAGAGCACGCCGTAACCTTAGGCTACCGGTTTTGCCGGAGCTGGCAACTTTCACTTTGAGTCCGTGGTTGCAACCGCCGGATTGCCACCGTTGCACTGCCGGCAAGACGTCGAAACTCTCCCACGCGCCGCTGTCTGTCCTGGCGAGCACTTTGCTGTCCAGTAAGATTTCTCCGTCTCTTACGACGTCCAATACACGAACCCGGTGCAGGGGTGGACGAGAGTCGTTATGACTCTCTCGATAAAGGACTAGTTCAGCTGCCCAGAGATCCTGCTCCTCCTCTGGGATTCCGTTGAGCTTGAAGTGATAATGTGCCTGGAAAGGATCGCAGTGGTCACCAGATGGCTTTTCTGGAAAAAGAAAAATAATTATCAGAATCAAATCAGTGATGCAAGAAATTGGTGATTCAAGCATTTATTTCTAAGCTAACAGTGACTAAAGAATGCAATTATGAACCAGCTAAAACTCATTTACTCTCTTTAACCAATTATATAAAAAGTATAAAAATCAGCACGCAGTGACCTCCTGGAATATAATAGAAGAATGGTGTTAACCCCGCACGAAACATCGTGGAACTATCAAGAGGATGGAGTGCAAGATTGTAACAACAGGTCTATGTAACAACATTGGCAAAATATGTGAATGATGAGCTATTTAAGACACACCTACAACACTTTAACCAATTGTATAAAAAGTAATTTTTCCTGTACATTGGTTTTCCTTAGTCAATGTAAAAGGTTTTTTGGTATGTTAAAAAGCGGTGCCAGTTTGCTGACTACTAAAGATGGTGCCTAATTTAACTATATTATTATGCTTACTTCCGTGAGTTGCACCAAAATATAGTAAACCATTCTTTGCAGCCAGCAAATTAGAGCCATTTTTCGTTGCAACATACACAAACTTTTTTACAGTGCTTTGCATGAAATTGTAAGAAAATTAAGGCCGAATTATTTAGTTTCAGCGTGAAATACTCACTGAGCATTTTGGAACGATAAAAGCGGAAGACAAGGCAATATATGAAAAATCTCACAAGAGGCCACTTTTTTCTCGACAGCAGAGAAAAATTTGTACCCTTTAAGGTTAATGACCTAACGTGTTAAGGTACCCAGACGGGAAATCTACACTCTATCTACTACATGAAATGATGTCGTTGGGGTATAAAGCAATATAGCATAATGTAAGCTAAGGAAAAGAAAGCAACTAAGCATGAATATAAGAAAGGGCTATCATGAGAACGGTATAGCCATTTGCCATACCTACAAATAAGTACAGCATGTATCTACTTAGATCCTTTTTTCATGTGTACACTGTGCAACCCAAAGGAGTTGCTAATGAACAAAAATTTTTTTACACAAGTTTATTAGCATCTAATTACAATGTAAAAAATTTAGTGGTATCAGGCTTGGAGTAATCGCGATTACGTAATCGTAATCTGCTGTAATCGATTACGTTTCGACAAAATCGAAATCGTAATCATAATCTGGAAATGGCATATTCTTATAATCGTAATCGAAATTAAGTAATCCCTTTTCTCGCGTAATTTGAATCGTAATCTAACGGAAAAAATCTGTAATCTGGTCTTGTAATCGTGTAATCTTGACCTGCTGAAAGCTGAAATTTTTAGTTTGCCTTCTTTCTACTATTGAATAGAAAAGAAAAGATCCCAATACTTAACACAGAAAAACGATTCAAGCTGTTTACTGCGTTAATCAGGGCCATCGTTAACGGCCGTTTGTAAATACAGGGTCATAAAATGGATCCCTATCTTTAGTGGTTTGTCACCTACGGGCGATCATAAACGGGCGCTCTGTGTGCGGTACCAAGGCGACACCATCTTTTCGTGGGTGTCGCCTTGCTGCCGTCTCTCAGAATTCTTAGAAAGGGTGAAAGGGCCATTCATTTTCCCTTTCATCTGTCAAGGGTATGCAAAACATCGAAACAGACTGCCCACCAAATATCATTAGCGGAAAAGTACTATCACTCAGACACATAAAGAGACACAAAACACATGTTTTCCAATTTGTGTTCTGGAAAACAGTTGTATGCCTTTTGGCGTTTTTCTCCCTTCTTTAGCGGAAATGAAGAATTTTCTAAAGAATAGCACATTTACACTTTAGCAATTTAAAGAAGCAGGACTTATATATGACGCTCTGTGACATCTTAACCCTGGTAAGTGTGATTATTATTATTCTTTTTTAATATGTTCTTCTTAATTTAAATTATAATACATTAAAATATAAATCTTAAATTTATATTTTATGCTAATATTCTTTTTAACTGATAGGTATGTAGAAGAAAATATGATTTAAGTTCAGTCATTTTCCCAATCGTTTTTTACATGCATGAATTAATATTTATGAATTATTTTAAACAGTTAATTATCTTTCTCTTCTCAGAATGACCTCAACAGAATTTTGTGTTTTATTTTAATCTTTTATGTTAAATTTGTATTGTAAAATTACTTGCACTTTATTTTTCATGAAAATAGTTACATGGAAAACAAAACAAAAAAAAAAAAAAAAAAAAGCTCATACATGCTAAAAAAAACACACACACACACACAGAAGAAACCATAGCAAAATATTATATTCATTCATATTGTAATTATTCTTTATATTATTTTTTAACGATTACTAATTCTGTTGTTAAGAGTTGTTTGACTGCCTCTGTCTTGCATACTGTTACTTGAGTGTAATATTTTTTTTCTTACAATTACAGACGATAGTTTGATTCCATTTACAAGAGAAATGAATATTACTGACTATTTCAAAATCCCGACTGAAGCAAAAAATGAGAAAGGCGTTGAAATTTTGCGCTATATTTGTAAGGTTTGCTCTGCAGTGGTTGCTGTTTCAAAAAAGACCAAATCCAACCTAAACACTCATTTTCAGGTAAATGCATGCATTTGAATATAGTATATATTATGTAACGAATAATGAAATATATAAAATGCAAGATGGGATTTTGAAAGTTTAACATGTAATCATGGGTGATTGTCAGTACAACAAGTTTTTTGAACTTCGCACAAAATTTTCAGTAAACATATGTATCAGGAATTTAAGACATACATTATATAATTAGATTTTGATTCTTTAAGTATTAAAAATTTTGTTCATCCCAAAGTAGAAAGAAGAGCACAGATATCGGTAAAAACGTTAAAATTAATAAATTAAAATTTTTTCAGAACACCAGTTTTTTTTTTATCTCCTCCCCCTTCTTTCTTCCTTTTTTTTTTCATTTTTGGAAAAGTTTCTTAAAAATTTTCAAAAATTTGGGACTAGAATCAACCACGCATGCGATAGATTAAAATAGGTTACTTCTTTAGAAATTGGACAAAAATTACAGATATTTTTAAAAAACTGCATCGTGTTTCCTTTTAGTATCTAGTCATAAAAAAAGGGAATAATTGCTGTATAGTGTTAACAAGATTTTCTATTTCAAGTGTGCCAAAAGAAAGCTTCATGTTTGGTTTTGATGGTACATAATTAGTAAATGAAGTCTTTAGCATAACTACATTCAGCAATAGGATTAATGGCTTTTAAAATTAGTACCATTTTTTAACATTTAAACTTTAATTATCGTTCTCATGTTCGACATATTTAATTTTTTTAATGGGGCTGCATATTGGTTCCTTACCATTTGCAGACCTAGTCCAATCCCGGTGGTAACCATTCTTTCATGTGGCACCACTATCGGCGGATGTCATTCCCGATGTATATTTAAAGTATGTGGTGTATCTTATTTAAGACAAATTTGATTAGCATAAAATATTTAAAATGTTGTACTTCTTGTCTATAGATTTTTGACTTAAGTATAATTTGAATGGCGCATCGCAAGTGATTGTAATTCGCAACTTCTTTCTTTTTGCCATTTTTTTTTTCATATTTTCCCTAAACTTTTTTTTATGCACTTCAACCAATTAAACAGACAGAAAAGTATTTTTCTGTATAATATTGTGGTTATACTTTTATCTCTTTCTCATGACTCTAAACTGATTAGATTAACTATTTATTGAAACATAGGTATTCATTGGCATTTTTCATTAGTTTGACAGCCCATTAAATTTTATTTAGAGAATATGTGTTGCATCCTTTATCTATGAAGCATCATTTTGAGACAGAGCTGCGTAATGTTTTGTTGTAATTGTGGACAAAATGCCACTTGAACAAAAAAAAAAAAAAAAAGAAAGCAGAGAAAAAAGCATAAACGTATGCATGGCGGTCACCAGTAGCACTTTGTTACCCCAATATTAACTCACTAAAATACAGTCAATACAAAACTGGGGAAAATCATTGTATTCTAGGTTACTAAATACACATATCAGATGTTAAAAAATGCTTCTTCGTACTGAATTTCTCAAAATTTTCAATGGATGAGCACCTGAACATCCATACAAATTGGTGTAATTTACATAAAGGATGCATATGAGAAACACCTTTTAAAAATGCTCAACAATTTTAATTTGATATTCTAAGAAGATAATTACTTTTTTTAGAGACACCATGCTTCAAAATATAAGGAGTTTCAAGAAATCAAAGCTAAACAAAATTTTGTTCCTTTGGGACAACAACAAATTACATCATTCACCACAAATTTCTCTGGAGAATCATCCAAGAAAAACACATTTCAAGATAACGCACAGATTACAAAAAATCTGATTGATATGCTGGCTGCAAACATAATCACGTTTTCTGGGACCGAATCCAACGAATTTCGAAACTTTATTCAGTCTTTAAATCCGAAGTAAGTTCCTTACAGTTATTACTCATGTTAAAAAACTGTTTTCAATTACAGCGTTATCATCTGTCTCTTTTTTTATATATTTATCTGACAGGGTGGAAACACAACGGGGAAAACTGGTAAATCAGGAAATTCTCAGGGAAGTTTTCTTTTCTGGAAAATATCAGGGAATAATCAGGGGATATTTACAGTTTCCCAAAATATACGGGAAAGTTATCGTTTTTAATATCCAAACCGGAAAGCGTCCGGAGTTTCATTAGCGGAATTTCATTTCGTTGTGCGTGGTCAGCTCGATTGCCAATTTTCCATTGGTTGAAAGCGCCCTTTCTCCGAATAAGAAGCAACAAAAAGTCACTTTTTTTGTCTATGAGTTCAGAAGACACTGCAATTATGCGTAAAAAGACGCGTGTCAGCATTGATATTTACGAGAATCCGCCTGTTTTGGTCGTGTTCCAAAATTTGGCCTAACACCGCTCTCCAGCGTGCCAAATTTGGGGTTCGGTACAGTGCATGTGTGCATGATATTGCAGTGGCGAAACAAGGATGGCATAGAGAACCTATGCCCCCCCCCCCCCCCAGAGTGTTAATTTGGAATTTTTACAAAAATATTTTCTGTACTTAATAAGTGAACAATATGCATATTGAGAAAATAAAGTTATTAAAGCATAAAATAATAATCTTTAAAAAACTTTAGATTTAAAATTCTTACCAGTTGCAGATTATATGACTTGGTTTATTCCGTTATTTTCTCTCTTTTTTTTTTCATTTCCTCAAGGAAAAAAAAACAGGAATTGCAAAGTTCAGATGGAAAAGTATTGTGCACCCTCCTTCGAAATAATTTTTTTGCTTTCACTACTCTGATGCTGTCATTACATATGACAATGATGCTGTGTAACTCACAACTAAAATTTTCAAGTCAGGGAAATTTTTGGAGCTTAATCAGGGAATTATCAGGAATTGTTTTTTCTTGGATTCTGGTTCCACCATGTCTGAATAAAAACTAAATCAAATGAATTGCTTTGCTTACCAAAATACTACAAAAATAATTACACACAGATGTCTCACTTTTATGTCAGCTGTTTTATGTATAGCTCTCAGTTATACGTCCATTTTCAAAAGACCCTCAAACAAAAGCATTAAGACTTTAATGTACTTAGAATAATTTCATTTATGCGGCACTGAATCAATTATCAGTAAAATTTTTATTTTGAGCTTCTAGCTTCCTTCTTTTCCTTTTCAAAAACTACGTTGCACAAAATACTGTGGTTGTATTTTTATTCTACCACAATATGGAAAAGCTCTAGAGTTTTGAAACATTTAAAAAAATTGTAAAGTATGTGAGTTAGGCGATTGTGTAAAAATTTTGCTTTATTTCTGCTAATATCTTTTCTGACTGACAATTAATTCATTAAAATGAAATAGCTCCCTATTACTTCTTCCTTTTTTTTCTGCTATTTATTTACTTGAAATTTAATTTGATCTAAAAGAAGAATTTTATTTATAAATATCTATCATTCATTCGCATCCTTTTCGCTGTGTACCTTACGTTGACATAAAAGTGAGAATATTGATGCATGAATTAAAGCAAAATGCTTTTATGTTAATTCATAAGACCTAGTCATGTTGTGGATAATGTTTTTACGGTAGAGTAATGAACATTTGATATGAATTGAAGCTTTTTTGTTTGTCTTTATAATTTTGCATGAATACGTAACTTTCCTTTTTCGTTTTTTGAAAGAGGGAAATAACTTATAAAATCACAATGCTTAAGCATGGTATTAGTGGAATTTAATTTTCGTACTATCTGTAGTATTCAAACAGATATGATGAACTAGATAATTGAAATTGAAAAAAAAAAGTTGGATTTTATGATATTTTCTATGTTTTTGTTCAAAATTACATAGCATTGTGTACATGAAAAATAAAGATATAAGAGTTGTATTGTAATGATTTCTGTTTTTCTTCAAGAAGAAGGAAAAAGTATTATTACATAATGTACACATTTTTTAATATCTAATAAGATAGTTGATAATATCAAACTTAATACGCTAGTTTTCCGTACACAATAGCTATAATTAAATAAAAGGAAAATTGTTTTGATGTATAACATTTTTGTAATGCATATTAGTTAATGTTAATGTATTCACAAAAGTGAATATAGGAAATTCGATTTTGTAAGAAAAGCACCATCATTCCATGTGGATGTGGATAATTCTTAAGGCTCTTTGCATTGCTGTTGTTCTTTTAAAATATTTAAGATTTTTTTCTCCCTGTAGATATGTAATTCCATCGAGGTCACACATCACACAAAAATTGATACCAAAAGAAGTAGAAGATATTGAGAGTAAACTCAAAGAATTGTTCATCAAAACAGATGGTCTAACAATTACAATTGACTTGTGGACAAATAGATCCATGGCAGCCTTTCTTGGTATGACGGCTCACTTCATACAAAACTGGGAACTAAAGTCAGCTGTTTTGGCATGCAGGTAATCCCATACTCATATGCATATTTTATATGTAATGTATATAACATATGTGTGTGTGTAAATTAGTATCTGTTATTCAAAAATGTCCTTCATTTTCAGGAAATTTGATGGAAAGCATACAGCTGAGAACATTTTGAGGACTTACAATGCTATTGTTATTAAATTCGACATAAAATCTCAAGTCAATTTTGTTGTCACAGATAATGCAACAAATATGATCAAAGCATTCAAATTTTCTTTGCCAGGTTTTCAGTGCAATAACGATTTTCAAGAAATTGAAGGTTATGAGGAGGCTGAGACTGATGAAGAGTCATTAGCTGATATTTTTCCATCTCGAATAAGCTGTTCAGCTCACACGTTACAGCTAGTAATAAAAGATGCAATCAAAGACTCGCAACAGATACAAAATACTCTTCAGAAAGTATCCTCGGTTATCAGCAGTGTAAGAAAGTCCACAACTGCAACGGAAATATTAACGGCAAAAAAAATTAATTTTCAGCCTTCAAATGTCACCCGATGGAACTCCCAACTGAAGATGGTGAGATCTTTTTTAACAGGAATTAAGACGGCTGAACAATGTGTACAGGAAGCGATGAAAGCTCTCCCGAAAGGAGTCAACATAACGGCTATAGACCTAAATGTACTCGAAGAGCTTCTTGAGGTAAACTATTTATTACTCTCCCTGAGTATTTCATCTTCATAAAAATTCATAATTAACTGTATCATAGCAAGGAATTCAAAAAAAAAAAAAAAAAATCCCTACAATCAATTTTATTAAGATATTTTGGAAGCAAAGAATTTTTATCTCTATATTCAATAGATAAATTCAGCTACATATGTTATATATATTAAACCAGTTTCTCCTCGGGTTTTTAATTACGGTCCTTATCGACTGCAGGGTATATATTTTTTAATGTGCTGTCAACATTGTAGCACTGTGCACACAACTTTGTGTAGTTACAATGTTGACTTACTTAATGCATGATTTGAAACTTATAAAATTTCAGAGGTGAAAGAAAAAAATGTATTATATATATTATATATATATATATGAGTGTGTCTGGGGTGTAAGTATGTATGTATGCATGTATATAATTGGAATGGTTCGGCTTAAAACTATAATTAATCGATTCTAGTTTTCTAACAGTAATTATCATGAATGTAATGTTGTATAACTAGAAACTCTCATTTGTTAATGCTTTAATGTTATTTGTCCTTCTGCACCATTCTTAAAATATGTTTATTGTTGATATGACATGAAAATCTTACATGATGAAATCACAAACTAACTTGCAGGAAAAACATTTAATACTTTAATGTAAAGTTTACTATTCTTTCCATTTGGTACAACATATAAATTTCTTTCTAATTTAAAAATATTAATCATAATATTTTTTTTCAAAAAATCTTTTCATGATAGTGACTTGTAACTTAAAAATCTTAAATCAACTAAAAAAAATGAAATATTTTGCATGTTTTAATAAGTATTTCTGCTAACACTTACATGGATGAAAACTGGTATGCCTGTTTACTGCTCTAAGATTACCTAGTTATAAAATCTGGAAAAAAATACTACCCATGGCTGTGAAAATCAAATTGTGTTGTTGCATAGCTAAATGATTAAAAAGAAAAGTGAGTGCTTTTCAGAAATACATCTGGTAACTAGTAAGCGTGAGGGACGGACATATTAACAATTACACAATTGATTAATGTACCTTTTAATGTAGTTAATAAAGAAATTAATTAATGTTCCCCAGATTTATGAAGCTTCAAAGAGGAATTGTTTTTAATTCATAAATTTGTTTGTTAATTGTTGATGAACAAACAACATAATTTTCAAAGCGAAATTTTGGAACAAAAACTAATTTTTTAATTGAATTGTCTTGTCCAGATTTATCTTAATATTTTTTTTCTTTTAAGTAAACTTTTTATTTTTATGCATTACAGGTGCTTGAACCATTTGAGGAGGCAACTGATGAACTTCAGGGATCCAACATTGTTACCTCCTCAAAACTGATTCCAACTGTTCTTGGCCTTAAGCATCACCTGCAGGACCTTCTAAGCAAAAACCTTTCTTATTCAAATAAGCTGGTTAAAAAGCTGTTATCGTCATTGAACCAGCGAATGAGCCACTACGAATCATCAGAAATTTTCCAAGTTGCAGCGTTTTTGGATCCTCGATTCAAGTGCAACTGGTGTGAGGAATCACTTAAAATCAAAATAAAAGAAACAATAATAAAAGAAATTATGGCAAATAAAGAAAGTGGTATCATGACAGTGGCTGAAGGTAAAGCCAATGATGCAGAAATAGAAGGAGTGCCAAGACCTCCTCCAAAAAAAATGAAATTGTTTGCCTTTTTAGACAAACCCTCAAGCACTAATAAAAGTGCAAATTCTATACTAAGGGATCAAATCACAAATGAAATAGAAACATATGTGAAAAATGTATCAAGCGATCACGATGTTGATCCTTTAAAGTTCTGGGGCATGAACTGCCATATGTACCCTATGTTAAGCACAATTGTGCCGAAGTACTTGTCTGTGTGTGCTTCATCTGCTCCAGTGGAGCGCTTATTTAGTATAGCTGGGAAGTTTTTTACGTCTCAAAGAATGAAAATGAAAGCCGATAATTTTGAAGCACTAGTATTTTTAAAGTGCAATAAAAAATTATTCTAAAATTCAGCATTTATTTTCAAATGATTATTTATCTCTTACGCTATCTGAATATTTTGTTATCTGATTCAATTCATATACATTTTACAAGTGAAAGTACAAGTGAAGTCAGTAAATTAATTGGTGTTATGTTAAATATTTGCACAATTTAAAATAAAGAATAAAAACAATGTAGAAATGTACTAAATTTTTAGAAATTGCGGCCAACTAAAATTTTGATTGTATGCAAAATAACAATGAAATCACTTATGCATTATATATAAATTTAGTGCATTGTCTTTGCTTATATACAAAATGTGATCAATGTAGTTATGAATTTTTTGAAATCATCATCAATTCAGTTATCCCTTATTAAATCAAAAATCATAAATTTTTGATTTGCAACACTGTTGCAAAAATGAGAGTGGTATGCATAATATCGGCTAATTTTTCGCTAATCTAATCGTAATCGAAATCGTAATCGGATGTCATAATCGTAATCGATTACATTTTTTTGCGACTGTAATCGCTGCCGTAATCGTAATTACTTTTTGGCAAAGGATTACAATCGTAATCGTAATCATAATCTCTCAATTTTTCTCTTTGTAATCGTAATCGTAATCGATTACGTTTCTTCGTAATCGACTCCAAGCCTGA
>JAVSIR010000011.1:0-24260 GCA_038502835.1 Octonoba sinensis | reverse complement strand
ACAGACCTGCCAACCTTACAAAACGAAAAAGCAGGAGAAACAAAACCGAAAAGCAGGAGATAACTGAGAACCAGTTGAATGCTTATATAAAACTGGTACATTTTTTGTTCTTATATATAAATTAACATAAAAATTAATCTACAAGATATAAAATGCATATCTTGTAAGTTAACCATTTTTAAAAGAATTTCGGATTAAAAATAAATGCTGATTTTTGCTGTTTTATTTGTTTAGATCATTTACTAAATTATTTCGAATGTCTTTTGTTAGTGAAGATAATTTAGAACAAGAAATAAAAATATTTGAGCGATTACACGTAAAATTTTGATGCGTCATGAAATGCACAAACACTAAACAAAAAAATTATGTTATGAAACTGCAGCCAGTAAAAACCTTCTGAAACCAAAATTGACAAAAGTATTAACAGTCTTTAAGCTTTCTAAATTTTTACTGCAAAGAGATGTATGTAACTGAAGAAAAGTTCAGAGATGTTTTTCTTTTTTTGCTTAAAAAGCAGGAGAAATTTCTGCATTAGCAGGAGACAAGAAATTGAACTGAAAAGCAGGAGTCTCCTGCCAAAAGCAGGAGACTTGGCATGTCTGCACGTGGCATCAAAGAAGCCAAAACAATGCGCTAAAAAAACGAAGTACAAACGGGGAAAAATTTAAATAATTATCGTATAAAAAATGTTAAGATGTATTTTGAAAAAAAAAAATATGCATTGATCAATCTTTGAAAATAAAGAAATTTTAGCATTTTTATTAAGATGTTATTAAATCCTGTCGCGCGAACTCGCACTTTGAGAATTCAATTTTTAAAAATTGCAAGTCGAACTTGGACACATAAAATTTCGATCAATAAAAAAAAACTAGAATTTTTTTTCTTATTTTTGACCAATCTTTTCTATGTTGTAAACTAAAAATGAAATAATGAGAACAACCGCACACTAAAAGCAGATGCAACAAGATTGCTGCACAATTGCAGAAAAACTATAACATGTGGGATCGAAAAAGCAAAAAAAAACGCAAAGAGAAAAAAGTTTACGCTGGTAAAAATTAAAATTATGATCGTACTTTGATTGAGTTGACTTTTTATTGTTTACAATTTCGGGGAAAAAAAAACATGACAAACTAGAAACAGCTGGTATAATATTATTGCACAATGACATCTAATGCATAGGTATAACCAGGGGGGTTGGGGGTTCAACCCCCCCCCCCATTGGGTATTTACTTATTTAGGCACACAAAAAAATTTCTGGCTACGGCCTTGGAAAGCACATATTTTTTTTTATAAGAAAATTAAACACGTATTCATATGATTTTATTTCCTCTCTCTCTGAAGGGTTGAGATCATGACCATAGTATGCAGCTCATAATAAAGAGGACTTTTCATCTGGTTATAATCAATCCCCTTATCACCTTGGGGAGGGGGGGGGGTTTACAGCGAAAGGTGGCTTCAATCACCGTACCACACACAGACAAACAGAGATCCTTTCAATCACTCCAAAGGGTTTTCTTTAATTCTTGATGTCTTTTTTACCCAAAGGCAGCAATTTGGGAATACAATCGCACAAGTAATAAGTTTCGTTTGAAATATTCTTTACTGTGATGGAGTTGTGTTTTCTGATAAGCCGGTGTTGTAGCTGCTGGGGTCTGAAAATGAAGGACCCCTAGCCAACAATTGTCCTAATGGGTTAAACCCTCAAGCCAGGAAGGATGCTCACCAAGAAACAAAAAGAGCAGTTTGTATTTATTTATGACCTTCCTGTCCAAACGCCCATTTTGGTAAAATCTTTTTTGTAGATGAGCCGATTGGAAAACTGATGAACTGTATATCTTTAGAGACAAGTATTTATAGCTAGCAAATTTTCAATCTTTTTATTGGTGTTCAGTCTGTACATTTTTAGAGTGACCCCCCCCCCCCCTTTCACCAACCCTAGTTACGCCTATGATCTAATGCACTAAGTCATTATTAAAAGAAAAACGGACAAAAATGAGGCAACTAGCCTAGGCGAACAACAAATAGCACTCATAAGACGCTTCTACGACTTTTACCTTAACATATTCTATTTCGCGAGCATTCTGCTCAAAGAGAACTATTTTAATAATGAAGATTTTCGGGCAGCGATCGCTTAAACTAGTTTCCCGAATTTTTTATCAAATACTTTATAGAATGACATTATTTTTGTGTTTTTTTTTTCAACTTATGTGCTGCCTGTTATTGTATGGAAATAGAAATTGAGCTATGGAGAAAAAAAGAAAGTGAAAGACAGAATGTTTTCTGGAAAGTTGTCCCTGCGAAAAACATCGGCCTTGCATTGGCTTTTAGATGTTTTTTAAGGCCGATGGGCCGATGTTTTTCTAAAGTTAACATCTGCCGCCGATGCCGATGGCCGATGGCAACTTTGTTGAACAATCGGCGAGGCCGATGCATCGGTCGAGCCTTAATAAATAGTGATAAGATGAATGACTTTTATCTCTATGATACTACAAAATATTAAAAATCATCTCACTGTTTCTTCTACAAGAGTGGGATACATCGCTTAATCTGCTGAATTTTCTCATCCATATTTGATGTTCTTAAGAGAGGGTAGAGATAATATTCATTAATAAACTACTGCAAAAGGTAAAAAATTAGTTGAATAAAGGAAAAACGCAACAAATGATGTCGATTTTAAGGTGAGAAAAAATATCTAAAAAAATTTCGATTTTTTTCCAAAAATCGCGATTTGGCGCAAATTTTCCGAAAAAAACGCATTTTGTAGCAGCATGTAGCAAAAAAAATCGTTTTGGCGCAGTTTTGCGCAGCCGTGGGAGCCCTGCATCTCTTGTATCTCGCTTTATCAGCTGTTCACCCCCCCCTGCCCCCCCTTCCCAGAAGAGCATAAGAAACAGGAAAAAATGTAAAAGTGAAAGAAACTTATAGGCAAAAACAGAAATGAAAACTAATTAATAGCTGAAAAATGAAAGAATAAAAATGCACCATGTAATTGGCTCAATTTACTCATTAATATTATGCATTTATTGAAGCTAAAATCTTTAATTGAGAAATTAAAAAGGTTCTTAAATATCAGAGAGAAATAATTTCTTTTGAGATAAACTTTACCATGAAAAAATTCTTATGTCAGTCAATCAAGAACATAGAACTAATATTATTCAAATTTAACAATTGAATTAAAATTTGATTTGCTTTACTTTTAAATATAATCTTCAAAGTGAATATTTCCCTAGTGGCAGTGAAAAGTTTCTTTAAATGTGAAGTTTTGAATTTAAAATTTAGACAAGCTACAACATTCCCTTTATGTCTATTTTCTTAGGAAATAATTTCCTATTTATTTACCCCAGATATTAGGGGATAAATGGAAACTGGGTTCCTTCCTCATAATGGATGTAAGTGAAGAACTGTGGCAGACCATGGATTCAAGTTCTAGGCAATCTGGTCATAAATTGCACATAGAAATTCAGAGATTGCTTTGGTTCTCTCCTGGAAATTTCTAGAATTTGAAAGCTTAATAACAGAATTCTAGACAATCTTGGTAAGGGGAATGGTCAGGGCTGTCCAATTTTAGCCGGGCCAATAATAAAAGACGGCTTTTATTAAAAAAAGGGTAAACTTTTTTTCTCCAAAAAAGTATTAAATAAAAAATTATATTTATATCATTTATACAATTAAATTATTACTGAAATAGCAAAATATTTGAAATAAGAATGAAAATTATTTAATAGAATGATACATTACAGAAATAGCAAAAAGAAAGTGCTCCTTATTAGAAATTTATTTTGATTCAATACAATTTATTTTCAATACTATTTATTTTCAAAAATTTTCACTAAGAATTCAAAAGTTCACTTGACACTGCTATAGGAAGTATTAACAATCATTTGCCTTAGTCTTTAATTAATAATCTTTTGCATATTTTAAAGCATTTTCAATTTTTTTTAATGCTTTTTCAGAATCTTAACTAGTTTTCTGATCCAAATAAAAATAAAAGCTATTTGTCAAATAAATTGCATAATATAAAAGATGCCAACTTGAAGCAGACCAGCTGGTCAATGTTAAATTGTACTAGAATGATACTGACCTTGAAAAATTTTAATGCTGTTTATAAAAAAAAATTCCCTTATATAAACTGAGCCTATTCACCACAGGCGACTTCTTTTAAATTTTTGCCATGAGTAGTGCTGTAGGTAAACACTAGTTAGTTAATTAGGATTGGTTAAGTATTTTGGGTAATGGAATACTTCAAATTACTGCTTTTCTTACTCTTTTCGCTGTGAGCAAAATTTTTTGTTTGTAGTGTCAAATGTATGCTAGAAAAAAATTAATGAACATAGTTCTATTTTGCAAGTTTCAGTATTCTGAATTCTTTTAAAGTAATTAAATCCTTAATGTTAAAATCAATTTTAAGTGAGAAGTATGTACTTGAATCTGTAATAGAATAGCTTCTCATGTTTATTAAGATAAGGCATTGTGCTCAATTAAAGAAGCTGAATTCGATTCCTCTCTCCCAACCTGGATTTAATTTCCTTCTCCTATTGTGTTGAAAAAAAATAGATTGTGTACTAGCTATAATATTAGGCAAGGGGTCAATGAGAGAGTCATGAAATTAAGCACACAAACCCGAATTCCATATTGAGAAATATATTCAGGTTGTGTAACAAAATAATTCTGAATCTAATTTTAAATAAACTCCATTAAAAAAAGATTTGAGCTTCATTTTACTCAAATTAACAATAGCAACATAAATTGACATAATATAGGCGCAAATTGTAAGTAGTATTGTGAAGACCGGTTTTTTTTTTTAAAAAAAAGTTGGCAGGTCTGGTCTTTTTTTTTTTTTTTTTTTAAAGCAGGCTTTTTTGTAGCCCTGGGAATAGTGGAGTCATGACTGTTTTTGGATCCACATTTCCAAAGAGATCAGCCAAAAAAAAAAAAAGAACAGACACTTTTCCATTATACAGTAATGTATGAAAAAAGTATATATACCAACAAAGACTTACTTAAAAAGTATTTCAGTGTGTGAATTTTTCAAGAAAAACTAGGTTTATTCTTTGTAATTTTTTGAAGAAAAAAAAGTGTAAAGAAGCCGTTATGTTATATGTCCAACAGCTTACGTAGATCAACCGAGAAGTAATTTTGTGACAATTGATCAGTCATGATCAACTTGTGATCATCCCTAGGTTGGATTATCAAATTAATATTTAGCCAAAGTAAAAAGTCAGCCAAAAGGCCAAAATGCAAATATAGGCCAAATAATCATTACACCCCTTTTATATAGATTTTGAAAGTAATTTTTTTTTCATTGAAAATATAATGTTAAAGTTGCCATAAGGGAATGAAAAATTATTTTTATAAATGAAAAGGTATAAGCAAAAATAATACTAAATCTTAAAGTTTTAAGAAAATTCACTTTAAATTTCATGATCAACATATTAAGATACGAATTTTTTGGCACTGAAATAGTCAGTGACAGTAAGTTGCTTTGCAAATGTTAAAGTTAGAAACAATAACAATAATGCATAGCTTTGTAATTATTTGCAAAAACTAAACTGAAGAAAGAGTTGCAATCTATTTGCATTCACTAATGAAAATAGATTGCAATAATGAATGTTTAAATAAAATAATGTTTATGTTGAAATCTTTGTTCGAGAAATGTGAAGTATCTTCATCTCGACTCAAAACATGAATAAATACACAAAATCGAAAATGGAATTGTTACTTACATTGGGCCCCCTCCCCAAAGGGCCTAGCCTGCTTGAGTTCCCTCTCTGCTCGAGCATACTTAGCTGCTGACACCATCTTCATACTCTGGGTAATTTTCTGGATGTTCTTGACAGATTTTAGTCGCATTCGAACTGCAATAAAACAGAGTTCGTTGATTTAAATCAAGTGCTTTAAAAATAAAATTAAAAAAAAAAAACATTTTTGAAATTGTTCTTTGAAACTGATTTTAGTGTTAGAAAGTGTTGTTGTAAAAATGAAATGTGTTGCATTTACAAACAGTTTTAAGTAAAACTTCATAGATGTATCTGTCTCTGTGTGCATAACATAATTTCATAAGTTTAGAAATGATTACAATTTACAATATTACTCTTATTCTTCAGGCATCTTAGCAGTGTAATTAATTCAACCATTCATATTGTAATTCATAATAATCATGAACCATTCTGCGTTTATTGTAAAAATAGTATTTTAAATCAATTTAATGAATACCACGCAATAAATAATTCAGAATGATAGTGACTTTAGAATGTGTATCCTCAAAATTTCATCCATGTCCTATTAGCTTAAGATTTTTTCCCTTGTAAAATATTTTTTCATCTTAGAAATTTTCGATAAAGATAATTGAAGTTACTTCATTTATAAAATGGAAAAAAAATTAAAATGCACTCGATGTAGAAATGAAGTACACATAATTGTTAGATATTTTTCAGCTTTCAACAGCAAAAGAATTTAGATTGAATAGTCTCCTTTTTTCTGTACTTATGAGCGTACTATTATGTATTCCTAGAAGGGTTAAGTTTCATTTGTATTAAAATTTGTTTATTATTATTAAGAAATATTCCTTGCAGTGAAAATAGCTTCAAGTGTTTTTGCATATTGTTCAACATGCCATATTATTCCTATGAATGTAACATAATAAACTAGTCGACCTGTGCGGAATTCTACACTAATTTGGGAGAAAGGACATTATGAAGAAGAATGGGAAAAAGTAAACACATGTTGGTACAAAAGAATGCATGCACTTGAATACATCAGTACTAATAGCTGTTATATTTTTTCCCACTATTATTTAGATATTCAAGATAATAAAATAATCACTATAATAATGCCAATTGTTTTTATCATTAGCATACATAGCATTAAAATACAATAATGAAACAGTTCCATTAAAATATATAGGTTAAAATATAGGTACTGTTGGTTAGTTAGGCTCTACACATTCATATTATAAAAAAATGTGTAGAGACTAACGACTGAATAAGTTTAACACTAACACAGCTAAATTGTCCAATTTTCTACACAATTAAAACAAAAGTTTCTTGTTTGTTTACTTGATAGCAGATGGCGCCAGCATACACAATTTGGCATCGATCAAAGGACCTCTTTCTAGATGATTTTAAATCTCAATTTTAAGAGAAACAGTATATTTTCAGGCTGTGACTCGTCACTAGCCGGCAGGATGAGCTTTAAAGTGAGGGCAAAATCATGGAATTTAATAAAAGAATAAAAAAGATATTGCGGAGTGACAGGAGGAAAACAGGCTAGAGCTGTATTTCGCAAACTACGGGTCGCGACCTACTGGTGTTAATTGATGTTAGATGGGTTGGAATGTAATTTTTGTTAGATGAGTCAGAGCCCAGTCAACTTTGGGAACCACTGGGCTAGAGAAATAATATATATAGATATCCAAAATATTTAAGGTTGGTTTTAAAAAAAATTTAAAAATCCCATTTAAATTTTTTAAAAATCATGAACCCTGCAATAAAAGTGGTATTATTCTGTGCCAGTTTTGTTATTATGAAATTATATTTGTTTTTGGGCTATTTCACAGTATATTTTCTAAAAATGTAGAGTCTGCAACATGACTTTTTTTGTTATAACTACGTAATTTACAGCTTAATTATCACTAAATTTTATTTTCAAATAATGTGCTCAACACATTATTTGAAAATAAAATTTGGTGATAATTAAACTGTAAATTACGTAGTTATAACAAAAAAAGTTTCATATTGCGGACTCTACATTTGGACAAAATACTGTGAAATGGCCCTTTTAAATAATGTTTTAAAAACAGCAATTTAAATATATCTCGTTTGAATAAAAGTTTTTTAAACTTTTCTATTATAAATACATAAAAAAGAAAAGCAAATCGCACAATTAAAAGTACATATCAAAAGTACTTACTGTCTTTCAGGGTGGCCATTCCCCGGGACTGGACACTAGATAAACAAAATATTAAGTTCAAAAAATTATTGTCAATATTTTAAGAGCAAGTATGCATACAAAATAATGGATGCAATCAAAAAAAAAATTACTAGACATTTTTTACAAAAGGGTAATTAATACAATGCTCACAGGAGTAGTAATGAAATGCCGACTGCGTACAGTAAATGAATACAGTGCCACAACATCCTGATTAGTAAAAAAAACAAAATAAGCCCATATAAAACCTAGATAAGGCATGTTATCATTTATTGAAGTGAATGTTGGATAATCAACAAAGTAAAAGACCAACTGTCAATTTTTGAAAGAAAAGTTCTAAGGAAGATTTTTAGACCAATACAACAAGAAAATTTATTGAAAATATAGTGAAGCTGATATCATGAAACTAGTTAACGGCATCATGCATTAGATTTAGATTACTGGGCCATGTATTGGCAAATCCAATCAAAAAATGACCTTTTCAATAATTGAGGAAATAAGGAGAAAAGGAAGACTTTGAATACCAGGGTTATCAAGTTTTAAAAGAGCAATATGGGAGTTCCCAGCGGCTAATGCAGCAGTTCATTTCTAGGAATATACTATATAACTCTTTCTCTTGAAATATTTTCGACAAATTAATCTTCCAAATGCTCTTTTAAATGCAAAATTTTTAGATTTATATATTCAATTTCTTCTGTACCTGTAGAATATTAGAAACTATCAGCTGTTTAGATAATTTGTGCTTATTTACATTGTTTTTTCTTTTTACTCAGTGCAAGACTGCAAGAAGCACGGCAACACAGAATATCATATGCATTAAAGCGAGTATTTCATATATCAATATCAATTAACTAGTTCAAAAAAACAGCTGCTTCATTTTTTAAACAAAACATTAATCATACAGCTGGTTCAACATCACTTTAAAAAATAGCATTCTTGGCAAAACTACGGGACACTTCCCATTTTGTATTGGAATTTTTTGGGACGCAGGAAACATATCTCAAAACATGACCCTCCCTTAAAATCTGGGACGTTTGGCAACCCTGTTTCATACACATGTTTTGAGTTGCAAGGAAACTGTTTCACAAGTCAAAAGATCCAACTCTTTCAGGGATGTAAATCATCCCTGAGGGCACTATTTACCAAGCAAAAATCAATTTGATCAAACAATACCACGTTTTGGATGTTGAGCACCCTAGGATTTGATTATTTTATCTTTCTCAACTTGGGGGGAGGTGGGGATCAACACCCCTAGAAGATTGACCCGTAGATATAAGGGATCATAATTTAATTTTTAAAAAGTAAGAAGTATTTTAGTAGTGCATTAATTAAAGCACTCTTCATTATATAATCAAATACTGTAAAAGGATACAAAATTCCATGTTTTACAAATCAACTACTGCAGCATGAACTTTTAAAAATATTTTTGCTATTTAAATGTGTTGCAACATTAAACATTAAACACACTCTGGGTTGCTACTGATCCCTCCCTTCCTTCTTTCATTTGCGACTCAGCTTGAATGAACTCCATGCTAAACATTTGAAAGCAATGCAGCTGAATGTGTAGTAAAATACCATTGTGGCCTTTTAATTAAATTTCAGAAATCTCTTCAAAGTGCTGAAGTGGAAACATAGTTTCATAAAGTAAGAGCACCTATAATTGATGTCTCTTGTTGTGAAAGAGAAACTTAAAGCTGAAACAAAGGCATACTTATATTGTGGAGTCGAATAAAAAAGCTGAAAATTAAAACTAAAGCGAAGCATTAAGTTCTGAAAGTTAGCGGTCATTATAACATTCTTTTAAGAATAAATGTAGGTACATTAGGGAATGTAATCTGGTAGTCTTTAAAAGAGTTAAAACAAAAAAAAATACTTCATGTATTAACTTTCAGAAGTACCGCAACAAAAATTTAAATACTTTATATCTTCTGAAGAGATATCACGATGATCTCAATAACTGAAACTCATATTAAGCGTTATAAAGATTTTCTGTAGTCAATAAATGTGAAAATAACCAAAACGGTTATATTTACCATATTGGAGAAAGTGTCACAATTTTTGAAACTGTAGAATACATCTTGGAATAGTAAAAAATGTAAATCTAAATTAAAAATTTTTAACACGACCTTCCGGACGTGTGAAGAACCTAAAGTTGCTTTGCTCGTCCGCTTGCTTATCACAAAAGAGGCGTTTACAGTGAGAGAAACCAGATGATAGACAGAAGAAGACAGAAACTAAGCCAATCACATGTGGACTCAGTGGGTTCGATACCCTGATGTGTATGAAAACGTTGTTGTATTTATTTAATAGAAAAAGTAAATTATCTCACTCATATCAAGCATTCGCATTTCAAATATATATTCAGTTTGTTAATTTGTTTTCTATTTCAAGGCTTTATAAATGAATGAAGAAGTAAATCAAAATTTCCGCTTGAGGTTTCATTGGGTTCTAAGCAAAAATCTCAATTTGTAGGCGTGCCTAAAGTTTAGTTAACGCCTTTTTGTAAAATATGTCAAACCTGTCTCGTCTGCCCTTTAGACGGAAAGTTGTCCTCAAAAGGAGTTTAATTGTCTGTTTGCGCAGAAGCAAAGTAACGACAACTAACAGTAAAGAAATAGAAGACAGTAAAATACAAACGAAATTAGAAATAGACTCTATCCATGGATTTTGAAAATGTTCAGTCTCTTCCTGTTGCAGTTTAAATGATTTTTGAAAAAAATATGTTTTTGTGAGCCAGAGATGGCAATACAATCGACTTGTTGTGATTTCTGCTCTTTTTTAAAATCTCGAAAGATCAGAAGTACAGCTCAAAAATTTTGAAAGATCGTATTTATTATTTCTTGTTATATGTTTGCCTTTATATAGTCTAGGAAAAAATTGTGTGAATCTAATCTTTTTCGCTATTGATGCAAGTCGTCTTCTCAATCATTTTTGCCGTCCAATTTCAATGCGACAATAACTAAAAATAGTCAGAAAGATGTCATAGAAGTTGATTGTGTTTTATATGTATGTAAAACACAATCAAGGAAGTTTATAGAAGGAAGTTTATAATGATTGGGAAAATAACTTGTTTTGATTCTTAGATTGAGTAGAACTTCACTTCAGGAAAATGAAAACTGCAGATTGGAGTTCTTTGCCGAAAAACATCTTTTTAGATGTATATGAGCCCGCTGAAGACTCATTCATAATGATAGACGCTTTAGAGACAGATTTAGATTTCATCAAAAAATTAAGGTTTTGTACTTTTCACAAAAAATGCTTGGTAATCAGTAACTTTGATTGATGCTCATAATTTGAATGCGACAACTGTACTGTTTGGAACGAATTTGAAATGCTTAAATGTTCATCCCTGGTAGTTAATCATTTTCAATTTTAAAACTAATATTTTTGTTGCAAATTTTTTATTCAATTTGGAAAGATTCTAATGTATCCTCTTTAAAAATGTTCGACATGACAGACCTTTGTTGGCCTTGATTTTTTACAGAAACATATTCAAGACCATCGTCTTTTCAACCACAAATCTCCAAATTCTCACATTTAGAACCCTTAAGTCAGAGTTCAGGCACTCCTGTCATCTCTTTTTGGTTTTCCTCTTTGTCCTGGGGAAATAGGTCATTTTCCAACAGGAGCAAGACCAGGCTTTTGTTCCCCCCCCCCCCCCCAACATACAGACAAAAAAAGGCATACATACTTATATACGCACACACACTTAATTTAGCTCCCCTAAAATCTGGTACCCGGGATACAAGTTATGTCCCTGCTGGGGAGGATCCATGAATAATTTCTGCAGGGAGTAAAAAATATTTCTCCCTCATGAAAATTTTTGTACTTCAGTTCCCATCCAACTTTTTATGTATTTTGGTATCCTTTAAAACCAATTGATTAGCATTAATATGCAAAAAATATGTAAAAATTATTTAATGGGATAATTACAAATTTCTTTCATTCCTTTTGGGATATATAACTATTCATTTTCTGTATGTTATTTATATCTAGATTTCATTCTGCACTCTCATGAAAATTAGGTAGACAGACTGGTTTTACTGTTCTATTAAAATACTTAAAAGAATATATTTAATTGACAATATAAGTGTTTTTAATCAAAAATGTGCTTAACCCTTATTGACTTTTATGTTGCCTTTATTCAAAAGAAATTTAATTTATTTAACAGCAAGAAAAAGATTAACTCTTTAGCACCTATCATATTTTTTTGTCAGAATATTGAGTTTCTGCTCAATTGAGTTTTCATTAAGCTTTTATAGCAGTATCTTGCAATATTTTTCAGGTTCAATTATTTTAGCCAACTTCTCTTGCAGGCCGAGCATCTGTCTTGAAGTCGGGAGTGGTTCTGGAATCATTTCTGGTACCTTGGCGAGAGCCTTGGGACCCATTTCTTACTTGTAAGTATGAATCCTTGCCATACTGAATTTGATAATGGTTGTATATTCATATCAAAAAATACAACAGAGAATTAATTATAATGTACCTTTTTACTAAAAATATATGATATGGTGTGGTTTAGAGAAATTGGTGGAAAATGGTAAGGGTCTCTTTTGATGTTCCAGCAAACCCTATATAATGTAAAAAATAAATAGAAGGTGTCTTTTTATTTAAAAATGTTTTGTTGCAAATCAGCACTGTTAGAATACTTTTTAAATATACAGGTATTTTTGTAATTAATTTTTCAAATGTAATATTATATTGAGGAAAAAGTAATTTGTATATGAATATGTATTTCCAATGGAAATAAGTCATAATGTTATATTCTAGTAACATTTTCCCCCCTTTATTTTTAAACAAAGTGTATCATAATTGTTTTCCCCCATTATATATTAATGTTAACATTAATTCCTTTGTAAGGGTTTTAGTTAGTGAAATTTTTTAATAAAGTTTGACTAAAATTCGAAAAAGTAGTGGAAATGATGAACTTTCTTGATTGTGACAGCTAAATTGTTTAATTTTTTTTATTTATACAAATACAAATACAAAAGTGACAACCAGCAACAGGCTCAGGGCCCAGCTAGGCTGGTCCTAGTCAATTTAGCAGTCCCCAATGAACATCAAGAGATTTCTTAAACGTTTTTACCCCGCTGCAATTAACAGTCGCTTCTGGTAAACTATTCCAATTGCCTATAACCCTATTGAAGTAGTAGTTTTTCCTAATTTCAAGATTAGCCTGAGATTTGAAAAGCTTAAAACAATGACCTCTGGTTCTACTATCAGCACATAGCTGCAGTCCATCAACATTTCCCATTTTAATGAATTTAAACAACTGAATCATGTCCCCTCTAACTCTCCTTTGTTCAAGACTATACATATTGAGCCTTTTAAGCCTAACCTCATAATCTAAGTCTGAAAGACCACTTACCAATCTAGTAGCCCTCCTTTGAACCCTTTCTAATAAGGTAATATCCTTTTTTAGGTACGGAGACCAAAACTGAACAGCATATTCCAAATGAGGTCTTACCAAACTTCTGTATAGTGGCAATACAACTTCCTTAGACCTGTTCGAAATAGCCTTATTGATAAACCCAAGCATCCTGTTAGCTTTGTTACTTACTATGCTACACTGCTGGCTGTACTTGAAGTCGAGACTAATCAATACTCCTAGATCAACAACTGCTTCTGCTTCCCTAATGATGGAACCTTGTAAATAATAGGTTGCATGTTTATTCCCATGACCAAAATGAAGCACTTGACATTTCCCAATATTAAAAGACATACCCCACTTAATTGCCCACCTAGAAATTTGATTTAAATCCTCTTGAAACTGATTGACTTGTTCCTCCGTGTCCACGATTCCCATGATTTTGACATCGTCAGCAAAAACATTGATGTTCCCAGAAATACTCTGAGTAATATCATTAATAAAAATAATAAATAATATAGGCCCACCACTCAAGACATCAATCCACTGAGAATAAAGGCCCTTCACTACTACTCTCTGTTTCCTCCCAGTCAGCCAATTTTTAACCCAAATTAAAGTTTTTCCACCAATACCAATATAAGCAAGTTAGCTAAGAAGAGCTTCATGCGGTACTTTATCAAACGCTTTCTGAAAGTCAATGTAAACAACATCTACGCACTTTTTATTATCTAATGCCATGGTAACCTTGTCATAGAAATGCAACAAATTAGTCGTACAGGACCTACCCTTCCTAAAACCATACTGAAAATTAGTCAACACTCCATTTGCCTCCAGGAAATTCACTATTTTAATTTTTATCAGAGTTTCAAAAATTTTACAAAGAACTGAAGTAAGACTCACAGGCCTATAATTTCCTGCCTTAGTTTTAGACCCTTTTTTGAAGAGCGGCGTTATGTTTGCCAGCTTCCAATCCACTGGCACAGTCCCCGAGTTATATGAAGATATGAAAATAGTCAAGACAACATCCACTAATTCCTCTGCGCATTCTACTAAAATTTTTGGATAAACATTATTAGGTCCTGGAGCCTTATTTGCTTTAATCTTTTTCAAATGAAACAACACATCATCCCTAGAAAATACAAAATCCTCAAGCTGTGTATTAGCTTGCGTCTTGCTTATGTCAACTGTTGAGATACAGTTTCTGTTAAATACACTGGAAAAAAAATAAAGATATATTCATAGAAATCTTATTTTAAAAACATATATTAATTTTCTTGCATCTTGTATAAAAATTTCATATTTCTGTTCCTTTATAGCTGGCTTGTTTTTTGTATTGCTTCATAAATTGTTTACACGTTGGCATTAATTCCAGTTTATGTGGTTGCAGAATACAAACACAAAAGTATACTCTCGATGCCCAGGTATAATAGCTGTTCAACTTGTTTTGAACATTTCTGCTTTTCATCCAAACATATAATCAGCTTTAAAATGAGGTTTTCTGAAGCCCCTATTTACATATTTCTTTCCAATCTGTGTGGAGGGACTCGAAGATTTTTAATGCATTATTGTAAATTGTCTCATCATAATTTGCAATGATACATCACTCTCTTCCTTTCATTAGTAATTTTTCTACTGAAAAAGCAATAAAACCGGTCCATTTATTTTTGTAATCATTTTTAACTTCAAAATCTATTTTTAATCGTTCCTTATTTATTTATTTTTTGTTACTTTTTATTTGGTTCTTAAAATTATCTATTTTTCTATCGAGAAATGAGCACAAAACTGAATATTTTTCTTCACTTTGTTTTCCTAGTTGTGTTTATTTATTTTTAAAATTTACTTATTTATTGTATTTTAATTTTAGATGTACAGATATAAATCCTGTTGCTGTTCGTGCTACCAAAATCTTGACTCAGAGCAATGATGTTTCTGTGGACGTTGTTCAAACAGATCTGGTGAATATCTCATGTTTGTGTTACTTCTTGCAAAAATCTTGTTATAATAAGAATTTTATCTTGTTATTAATTCTGTCACTGTAATACAGTCAGACCTCGATATAAGGTCACCCTAAGGGACATCGCAAAAGTGACCTTATAAGCGGGGTGACCTTTTAACCGATTCATTAGCAATTCATAACTAAGCACGTAAATACACATTATGATTTTTTAAAAATGGTAATGCAAACAAAAACATCAGTTATTTGGTAAATATTTAAGTCAATAAATTTTAACAGTAAAGAATTAAAGAAAGTTATATATATTTTTTTAAAATTTAATTTAAAATAAAGCTGTTTTTAAATTTCCTCAAAGTGTACATACATACATAACATCTTACCTTATTTAAAATAATCATTCATGCAGGTCTGTCTCGTTTTTGATTTCATTTTTCGAACAATGTTTTCTAGATTTTGTAACTTCTCAAAATGTTTGTCAACTCCCTCATGGTTTGTAAAAAAATGGCGTATGACATTTATTGCATTGAAGGCAACAACTGTAACTGCTTGGGTTACAGCTACAGTCTCAGAATCACTGTCATTGTCCTCACTGTCCACAACTTGTGAAACTTGTGAAACAATTTCAGAAATTGTAGCTTCAGAAGTGGGGGCAATTTCCTCATCAATCAAACCATATTCTTCTTCCCCTTGAATGGCATGGCCACGATTTCTCAGATCTTCCATCAGAACAGATAGAGGAATATCGTCGTCTTCTTCAGTTTCGTCATCCACAATACTCAGAGAATCCACAAAACCAGCATGACGAAAACAATTTGCTATGCATGTGGTGGACACCATGCTCCAAATTTTGTACACATAAAAAATGGCATCCAAGACAGTAACGTGAAACTTCTTTTTTTGGTCGATGACAGCAATAAGGTCCTTCAAGAGGAGCTTACGATAGTTCACTTTTAGGTCTTGAATAACTCCTTGATCCAATGGTTGGAGAACGCTGGTCACATTAGGAGGCAAGAAAACAAGCTCAATTGAGGCTAACTGTGGGATGTTGGTATGAGCTGTGCAATTGTCTGCTATGAAAACAACTTTTCGTTTCTTCTTCACAAACTGCCTGTCAAAAACGTCGTATTGTTTTCTCCCAAATGGTGATGGTCATCCACGCTTTTTTGTTAGCGTCGTAATCCACGGGTAAAGATTTAACGTTTTTAAAGCAACGTGGCTTTTGGAATTTACCAATAACAAGAGGTCTCAATTTTTCAGAGCTATCCATATTGGCCCCTAAAAATACTGTAAGTCTTTCTTTACTTTTTTTGCCACCTACACATTTTTCATTTTTGAATGCGAGAGTTTTGTCAGGCAAGACTCGGGGGAAAAAAGACCACATTCGTCGACGTTGAATACATCGCATGGCTTATACCGTTTCAAAATGTCATCTTCTAACACAGATTTCTTCCAGTCATTTAAAACAGTTTCGTCAACATCTCCAGCTTCACCACACACTGTCTTGAAAGTTAAATCATGTCTTACTTGAACTCTCTGAATCCATCCATTGCTTGCCATAAAATCAGGTTCTCCCAATTCCGTGGCTATTTGCAGAGCTTTTTCTTTCAGTACTGAACATGATATTGGCACATTTTGTGCTCTAGCCATTTTTATCCATTGGAGAACGGCTTCTTCAAATTTCTCATAAAGGGAAAAACGCATCCTTTTTCTTTTCCCATTTCCATTGCGATGAGAAGACAGAATATTGTTTAAGGTGGTGTGTGGCATACCACGTTCTTTGGCAAAATGGGCTTTCGATAAATTTGAATTTTCAAAATCTACAGCAATTTTTTCTTTCTCTGATAGAGTCAACGTTTCTCTTTGCCGACATGATGACACGATAAGAGTGAGAAAGGTTCGAATGAAATTCTTTCCTCTGGTCTGGTCAGTAAATGGTCACGTGACAAGATGGGAAAACTTGTCCTTTGTTCTCGTCCAAATGGCAAAAGCTCCCCCCTCCCTAGAAGTGTGGACAGGGACGAGGAATTACTGGCAGCGAAGGCGGGGGAAAATTCTTTGTGAACTGGGGAGTGGAAACTCTCCGGGTTTGTTTGTTGGCTGCAACCTTTTCCTAGAACTCGAGAGGGGTAATTACCTTGTAAGGAAGTTAAATAGGCTTTTGTTAGAAAAGAGCTTCCCTCGCCTGCATGACGATAATAAAAGATCATATACACAGAAGAAATTCGTACATTTGAATTAGCATGGCCTTGAAATTATTTGAAGGTGGTCAGATAAAAATGACCTTATAAGCGATAACGATTTTTAAAACTTGACCATATATCCGATAATCTGTAACAAAGAATTCCTATTCAGTGAGCCGGGACTTTGGAAAAGTGACCTTATATTCGGGGTGACCTTATATGCGGATGACCTTATATCGAGGTCTGACTGTAGTTTCAACAGCAATTTGTATAAAAATTGTTTTTTTGACCATATGTAATACCAATTCATCTATTTCTTTGAAATAAAAATTAATCATTAGAGGCAAAATTCAGGGTATATCCACTCCTTGAAAATAATAAATGCAGTAAAGTCTTGTTTATGGAAAATGCTTCATGACCTGATATGGCTTCCTCAGTAATACTCTAATAGTGCTGTATTTGTACCACTGAATACTATTTGCTCAAAAGCGGCAAAACATATGTTATGTACCATTTTTTAACAAATTTCTATCATTTTCCAAAGTTACTATTAAGAAAAAAAAAGCATTTTTTCCCAGAACAATAGAAAAATCTTGGCTTCTTATTAATTAGCATTATTATTGATTCTGCAATCCAGCCTACTAAATTTTAGTAACCTAAGATGCAGTAATAACATTGCTTACATCACAATCATTGAAGGACATTTAATAGCAGTTTTTCTGTTAAAATCTTAGTTAATTTCATTAAAATAATGTTTTTTATTGTTAACTAAAAAGCTGGAAAGGAAAGTTTATCAGTCCCGTCATTTTGGAGATCAAGGAGAGGGGGTCGACTCCCACTCACTTTTAGAAATACATTAAATTTATGCATGTTTTTATGCATTTTGTTCTTTTTTACCTACAATATGCATTGAAAATACCTCCCCCCCCCAGGAAATACATGCTATTTGTGTTAGTTGTAATGATTTCAATTTTAAAGTGTACATTGTTCGCCAAATTACTGGGCTCATTTCAACTAAAATCATGATTTTTTGCTCTTTGTCTTGAAATGAAATTTGTTTGAGTTATGATAGCCTTAAATGTTTATTGTTTATCAAAAGCTTGTTTGTTTTTTTTTTTCTTTTCTTTTCTTTTTTTTATTCGACAAAGTTGCACTTTTTGTTTCACCTTTTTTTTTTGTTCAATCTTATGCTCTCTTTAATTTTTTTTTCTTTTCTTTCTTTGATTGGTTATTTGCAGTTAACAATATTTGCTCTGTTATTGGAAAATTTTCTAAATGTTTTAAATGTGTGTTTTAATTTTAAATAATATATATATTTCCTTTTTTAAAAAGTTTGTACATTATTATTTAAATTAACAGATAGATGATTTTAAGAAACATACCAGCTCAATGTCAAAAAAAAAAAAAAAAAAAAATTGGCAGTCATCAAGGCAAAAGATGGCCATACCAAGTACTGATGTAGCAAAATGTATGAATAAATATAAATGTATGTGTTTTTTGTTTTTTTTTTTTGCAATGAGTGCAGTAATTTGACCAACATTGTGTGAGAAATTTGTAAGGTCTTCATTTAGCTTTCAATCAAAACTTATACTTTTTCTCTTTTGCAAACCATCTTGTTTGTTCATTTATGTGAACCTTGATCATGAGAATGCACTAAATGACATTACGAAATATGAGAAATATAAAACTACATGTGTTAGTCATAAACAAAATGTAACAAAATTCTTGATATGCAGGATTTTTTATTTTGCTTAATTCAAAAGATTGTTTATACACTATGAAGCCAAGTAAACTAAAAATTTACAAATCTATTTTTTATAAAACTCATGAATTTAATAAAGTGTTCCATTGCAGCATTATTAATCATTTTATGCCTTTTATTATTCCTAATCCTTCAGGTTTTCGTTAAAGTAAGGGCGTAAAGTGCATTGGCAGTATAACAGATTTATTCATTTTTGGAACTTGAGATGTGCATATTAATTTTCCTCAGTGCACTGCATTAAATTTCCCATTTAATTTTCATTTCTGTGAATGCAATATTAATTTTATTGGCAATATCAGCAATATTCTTGGGTATATCTGAACAAAAAATGTATGTATTAGTTGCTGTTTTTTAGTAATTGCTGCAAACAAAATTTTACTCTTCAATTTAAGTTCAGTTTTAGATTTATGTAATAGAACTCGTTCCCTTTGCTTAGTATAGAGCAGGGGTCCCCAACCTTTTTGTACCTAAGAGCACGTACCAGAATATCGGTCGAATGGCGGGCACCATTTGTTTTTTCAAGATAAATTTATTGTTGGTGGACATAGTTAACACACTCATATAATGCACAAAAAAAAAATAATTTCAAAAATTAATTTAACATATAAATATAATTAGTATTAATATTTTTGTGTAAAATAAATGATTGCTAAATTTCTTGCAAAACATACAAAGTATAAAAATTATTTATAAAATATATAAAATACAGTCAATGTGATCTTTGGCATTTCATTTCACTGGCCAGCGCTTCATAATTGGGAGAATATGATGATATTATTTATCATTATAGGCCATTATATATTCATAGTTATATGGCCCTTTATTCTTATACTCTAGATTTCAATGATCTCTAGTTTAAAATGGAAAACTGAAATATTTTATCGTTGGATACAAGCAGCAGGCGCACCTAGACCAATTTACGGGCACCATGGGGCCCGCGGGCCTAGGGTTGGGGACCCCTGGTATAAACACATCTGCTCTTAAAGCCTAAAACTGAGGTACTTTTCTATTAAACTCATACTAGGCATTCTTGGCTACATATTGAAGAAGCAATTTGATTTTTTCTTACTCAAGTCTCTAGTACCATAACTCTTTGTCTTATCATACTTACCCGGCTGAAATTTAAATTTTTGTTGAAATTCTAAAAATGCTTTTTTTTTTTTTTTGTGTGTGTGTGTGTGTGTGCAAAGCATCTAAATTTTCCTTCTCTTTGCTAGTTTGTATCTTTTTTTATTAAATTTTTATTCATAAATTTTATAATGAAAAAAAATGTTTGATGATAGAAGAGATCATCACCAAAAAAAAAAAAAAAAAAGAAAAAAAAACACCCGTGAAGTTTCTTTTAAGTTAATCGCAGGGTTGGTAAATAGAATTGAAGTTAGTCGGTTAATTCATTTATATGTGCTTTTTCTTTCTTTCTTTGTGGTTCATAATTTCATTTTACAATTAAATATTTCTTTCCAGGTTGAAACTTTTAGCTCTCGTCTACAAAATGCAGTAGATGTGTTGATCTTCAATCCGCCATATGTTCCTTCACCATCTGAAGAGGTGAGTATTTTATGATCAGCCAAAGCCAGATTGTAATTATGTGTACTCGGCTCTAAGCGGAGTTTGTGTGAATTGAAGTTAGTCGGTTAATTCATTTATCAAATCCCCACACCCCTTCTTCACTGCATCCCCAGTGCACATAGATGTCATTCAAAGTAAAACCTAATAAACCATACAAGAAATTTTTGTTTTATAAAATAAAATAGTTACTTTATTATGCTACCTGATACAGTAATGAATCTAGAAACGTTCATGTGTACAATAAAAAAACAAACTGTTGAACAAGTGGTTACAGTTTTTTGCTTTACCAGACCTTTTATAGATCAACTAAAACAAGGAAAGATTCATAATAAGAATTTAAATTCCATCGTAAACAAACTGCAGCCGTGGATGGGCAGTAATGTATTATTTTATTCAAAAATTCATTTAAATTATAAATCTTCCTTGTTATAATTATGATATGCTCTGAGAAATTATCCTCATTATAATTATGAAATCCTCTGAAGAAATTATCTGGATTCTGACAATAATTGTTTTTTTTTTTTTTCATGGGTTTTTTTTTAAATTTTTTAATTGTATGTTATTTGTTTTTTTTTTTCTTTTTTTACAGATGAATACCGACAATTTGTCTCTTGCGACCTGTGGCGGTAATAGAGGTCGGGAAGTGATGGATCGATTTTTCCCGTGTGTGCCAAAGTTACTTTCTCAAAACGGAGTTTTTTACTTGACCTGCATCTCCCAGAATGATATTGGTATGTATTAGTCATCATTTCTGAAAATTGTTGTTAGAATGTAACTCTCCAGTGGAAGAGAGAAAAATATATTCAATTTTTAATTTCAGATGTTAATGGAAAAGAAACAATGTCTTTTTTTTTCTACTTTTAGAAAGAAGTAAAATAAAAATTGAGTAAGAATTACTTTAAACTGAAAAAAGAAAAAAAAACTAAAGTATGGTATACGACTTCTTTTTTAGCCTATTTTCCATAAAAGTTTTAAAAAATTAAATTAAAAAAGTAAGTAATTAATAAAGAATAGTGCGTGGAGTCCCTCCGCATGGAAGAAGTGAAACTTCGTAATGTGGAAATGAAAATAGGAAGGGGTAGAAATAGATTTTTAGTAAAATCATATTGTTTCTTTAAGACAAACTTTATTAACATTGCTTACAATTCACAATTGATCGCAGCTTTTAATTATCATTTTCGAGTGGAGAAATATCCAAATCTATAACATTTACAATGGGATTATAATAACTAAAGTAAGATACGAAATGTTTGAGTTCTACTTTTTCAATATTTCTTGAAAAAACTGCATCAATGGTAGAAATATCCAAATCTATAACATTTACAAGGGGATTATAATAACTAAAGTAAGATACGAAATGTTTGAGTTCTATTTTTTCAATATTTCTTGCAAAAACTGCATCAATGGTAGTTCCCCCTTTGGTTGTTGGATCATTCCTACCATTTATTATTTCCAATCCAAATTTGTCTTTAAGGAAGGTTAATGATGATTCAGCTTCAGGTAACGAGAAATTCACATTAAAATCTCCTGCAAGGATCATAGGCCGCTCACAATAATCAATTCACCAGTAACGTCTGCCAGGGCTCCCTCCCTCTTGCGTTGGAATATTGGACGCTACTCAATGCTAACGATCACGCTGCCCTGTAACAGTGTTGAACTAAATATGTCTTGGAAAAATCAAATGCTCACCTTTTTAATTCTACCCTTTTCACTGCCTGCACGTTTTCCCCCATCGGACATTCCTCAGCCATAAACAAAATAACGGTTGAGATGTTTTTTCAATTGCCAGCGTGCTGCCGATGCCGATAGTTGTAAAGTTTTTTTCATGTCGATGTTGAGTTGCATAATCCCCATGCAAATTACGTGTGACGTGCGTGCTTGCATGGGGGGAGCGCAACTCGTATTTAAGGCAGGCAGCAGCTGGCATCTGGGCTTGCTTACTTGTTTTTCTTCCCCTTTCGACCTCGCACTCGTGTGAGTGCTCGATGTGAGTGCACATCGTGTTTGGCTTCGGTTGAAGCCGGAGTTTAGTGTTTTCATTTGAGGTCTATCCCTCTCTACTTTGTGAGGCGTATGTGTTCGGCCTCTGGATATGTTTTACTTGTCAAGTATTCGACAGGATGTTTTAATGACCGATTTTAATTGACATCAGTGTAACGGTGAGTCGGCCGATCCTGCCACGCGAGATTCTACAAGGTCAAGTCGTCTGGATTGTCAAAGGATATGAAGTTCAGTTCTTCTTCTGATGATCCAGCCACATCATTGAATGAAGAAAATAAATCATGGACTGTTTGTTTTAACTTCAAAGTTTTTTTTTAATTCCCGACTCCAACGATATCCTGCAAAGTAATCTACGGACATGTGGTGACTGTCTTACCTCTATTTTAATACTGATGTCTATTTTTATCGGAATTTTTAATATTTTTGAGGTCGTTTTTATATATACATATCTTTAATTGTTAAATAAATGTTCATTTTTTCAAATATATTTGTCATGTATTCTTCTCAGAAAGGTTCACTCTAATTTTTGGTGGCAAATTTAGTTCATTTTATTTTAAATGTAACTATTAATTTTTCTAAAACCCAACAAACAGGTATACTACACGCATGCGTTCGAGAGCCACGCATTCACTCTCGCTCTGTCTCTTTCTATTCCCCCTCCCCAGGAGTGTTGAACGTTTAACGCAACAGTGCTTTCATACCCCCTCCATGGTAGCATTAAACGTTTAACGTAACCTTGTTGGAAGTCGCATTAGAAGTTTCACTTCAATAAAAAATTATAAAATTGAAAGTAGGGTTTTGAGAGGGAACAAATGTGTGTGTCGAGCTGTCTGTCTCCCTTAATAACTTTTGGGGGAAAAGTCTGATTTGAAAATATTTTTTTGCTTTGAAAGATTTCGGCAAGTACACTTCTTTTCTACATTTTATTTTTTGATTTGAACAATTTTTCGTTTAATTTTAAACAGTTCAAAAAATTTTTTAAAATTAGTGGCTATGTTAAAATAGGAAACAAATGTGAAATGTGAAACAAATAATCAAATTATATACCCCCCCCCCATTATATATTGAAGTTTCTTTGACCAAGTTTATTGGAAGGAGTTCTCGACATGGAACATTTTTTGCTTTGGACAATTTTTGTTTAATCTTGAAAAGCTTTAAAAAATGTAACATTACTGCCTACTGGGAAATTTCAATCCTATATAAATCTTTGATTTAACTGGTGGATTTGCTTAGAACTAACTTTATCAGAAAGATCTTGTGATGTAGAACATCTATACAGATACCAAGTTCATCCAGAACTAAATGAGCCAATTTTCAAATGAAATTTTTTGATATGGATTTTTACGTATATTTCTGAACAAATAAATGAACGTGTGAAAAAATGGATGAATAAATGAGTGAATGAAGGAATAAATACATAAATATGTGAATGAATGAATTAATTAATGAGTGAGTGAATGTATTAACTACTAAAAATGGCATATCTGAAGCAATTAAGAG
>JAVSIR010000010.1:0-31346 GCA_038502835.1 Octonoba sinensis | reverse complement strand
ATTATATATGAAGGCATTATAATTTTATACTTTGCACTTAGTGCATCAAACTTTTCAATTAAGGTCTCGCACAGGTAAAGTTTATAAACATGTTTATTATACTAATGCCCCGATACATTATTATATTATAAGGAAACACAACATAAACCTCAAATTGTCCTACAATGGTAACAAACTGACATCTAATATCTCACAAAATGAATGGAAAATATGCAATTAGATCACAGTAAAACCTCACAAACTCACTCCTTTCAAAATAAATGAATAGACAATTACATAGTACATAAAAAAATTTCACCTTTTAACATCATTCTGAAAAACCACACAAAGCTTTAGCTACTTTTCCAAAGATGTTAATGAATCTAAAAGGCTCTTACTGCTTAGGGAGCTCTGAAGGAAAGCTCTTGTTAGATTGCAAAAAGCAATGTTTAATTTTAACAATTTATTAACCCAATGTTCCTTATTTTTATTCAAAACAAAAATGTGTGTTTTATTGAAAAACACACATTTTTATTGAAAAAAAAAATACAGAAAGTTTAAAAAATAATAATAACTGTAGTTAAAAAAAGTAAAAAAAAATTACACAAAGTATTTATTGGAAAAAAATGATATTGCTTTAATAACAATAATAAATGAGAGCAAACTCCTCTTATCTGGAACGTTAATTTCCTTAGATCTGTTAGAATCAAAAACTATACTCTCAGTTCGCACTGGGAAGTTAATCCGGACTAAAAAGTTTAGGGAGTGAAGTTTGGCAACGAAAAAGGACTAAACCTCCTTTCCAAGTGGATCAACTTAGTCCACTTTGTGAAAGAGGATCAAGATCCGTGATCGCGATTTGGGAAACAAAATGTCGTCTGCGAAAAACATAATTTTTACTGATAATTGAATCAAATTGTTGATAGAATTGAGGATGGATGAATAAATCAACTTCAAGACGAAAAGAAACCGTTAAATGACAAAATTTAGTGAGGAAATGGCCGTTTCATCGTAACCCTACGGAAATAAATATAAAAGCTTGACGAGGAAATTCAGGTTTGAAATATATTTTTATACTGTTGTATTAACTCTTCTTGTATTGAAAAAGTCCGCCTTTTTTTGCGTTATGGTCATGTTCATGTTATTTTACTCAATTTCGTTCGGTTAAACATTTTACAGTTCGGAGACGAATGATAATAAATATCCAGATACAAAAGCTTTTGAGTATTTGTTTAATTGTACTATTCTATATTCTTTGTCATGTTGTACTAATGGCATTTGAACTTTTTCTCTTCAAAATGAGAAAACATTTGATGATTAGATATATTTTCCTTTATTTGGGTGTTTAAAAATATCACTTGTGAAAGCGAACATGAAATGTTTACAAGTGAATTGCAAAAACTTTCTTTTGCTATACTCTTTTTTAACTCTAAATGTGCTGAATTTGTTTTAAAATATTTCATTCTACATGGAAGAAAAAATGAAGCAAAGAGTAACTGCCAGTTCTCCATCAACATGGTCATATTATGACAATATCATTCTCGAGTTTCATAAGACAGTTGCAGAAGAGAACTATACTGCAAAGGCTACCGTGAATTATGTTATCCAAGAGTTTACATTTGGCTTTTCAGTGTTGTTCATCACATAAGTAACCTTTTTAAAATTAAAAATAAACTTGATGGACTTGTTTTTCTTTTGACAATAAGATTATAATATGCCTCATTCCTGTTTGGCATTCGAATGAGAGATTAGTGTAGGAAAATCATGTAACAAGAAAATTTATAATCCTTACTACCTTTCCTTTGAAGTGTTGTATTGTCTAAAGCTACAGCTTAGAAAGATCAATCGAGTGGATTTTGTGCTAAATAAGCGTTCAAGTTCACTAAATTTTGTGACGAAGGTTTTATTCATTATTCGCTTGTTAAGTTCACTAAATTTTGTGACGAAGGTTTTATTTATTATTCGCTTGTTAATCACCATGTTTTTTTTTTCGGAAAGCCCGAAAGAAAAAGGTGTTGACACACTAGCTTCCACTTTCAAGTAAGTGTTATTTGTATGCAAACCAGCATATTGTTTATTCCTTATTTATGATAAAAACTATGTTGCAAGTTAAATCCCATAATGACCATGATTCTTGATTTTCTCTTTATTTTTAAAAAAACATGAAGTTGCTTTGAATTGAAATTATAAAAGTATGAGTAAATGACTCTTTGATTCCTCCTCAAACTTTTTTTTAAAATTACAGTTGTGTTTTATGATTTCATTATTTTCATCACTCACTTTATTTTCTAGTCAATTTTTAATGTTTGCTTACTGCAATTATTATTATGAACCTATTATTAAAATGCTACTATTTGTCCGATAACATGCAGTAAAACTCCTAACAGACATCCCTTTTAGCTGATCAGTTTTTATCCCCCCCCCAGCAAGGCATTGCGTGTTAAAAACCTCCTTGCGTGTGGACACAGACAAATATTTTTGTCCCGTAGGTGTTCGCTATAGAGAAGTTTTCCTGTACTATAATGAAAATAATGTTTGGTTTATTATTTCAGCTTATTATTATTAGCTGTTATAAAGATGGAACCGAGTTAATTCCCTTACAGGAAGCCCCCCCCCCCCCCACTTTTGGGTTGATTGGCCCCAATAACACTCTGTATTGCAAGCGAGGGAAACCCGTGAAATTTGGTTATAAGCTTTGGATTCTCTCCCTTTGATAGATAACCTTTTCATATTATACCATATCAAAGAGCACAGAAAGAGAAGCCCAGTTCTGATCTTGATTCTAATAGTCATAGAAAAGCTAAAAAGATGAAAAGGAAAAAGAAGTCTTTAGCCTAAACAGTTGTAGAAGATTTGCTGTCTATTGTTGAAGCGCCAGCAAAACACAAAACATATGGATAACTTTTTTACATCGTATCATCTTTTAGTTCATCTCAAAAACAAGCAATTCTTTGCCACGGGAACAGTAAGGGAAAACGGAATGGGAAAGTGTCCCTTAAAATCATCCAAAACTTTGGGGAAAATGTATCATGGAACATCTGATAGAAATTTTGATATAAATAATGAAATCGCAGCTGTTCGCTGGAATGACAACAGGGTGGTGTCTCTCATCAAGAATTTTGAAGTGTTTCAAAAAAGTAGAGAGAAGAATGAAGGGTGGTAAACAAAAAGTAGACATCCCATCTTGTGTAGTGTCATACAACGACTATAAGAATGGTGTTGACCTTTTTGACAATTATATGGAAACCTACTATTCTTCGATACAAGGAAAAAAGTGGTATTGGCCCCTATTTATATTGGCCTGTCTTCGAAACCGCACAAGTTGCTGTTTGGAAAATATCAAAGCTCTGCTTCCGAAAACGCATTTGAATTTCTGGAATTCCGCAGAAATGTTATTTTTGCTTATCTGGGTTTGTGCATTCCTCGAAACATTGCAGGAAGACGACTGGGCGTTCAGCATAGAAGCACAACCTTTTTGAAATTGCAGAATGACCATATTTTAGTAAAAAACCCGAATGGGAAGCAACGAAGGTGTCAGCTCATAAACTGTACCAGAAAACTCTTAACTGTTTGCAAAAAATGCAATTTAGGACTTTGTGTGGAATGTTTTCTTCTATTTCATGGATACCAGGATGCTTGACTGGAAAGCCAAAATGGCAGTAGTGGATTGTACCATCGTCCTATATATAGGACAGCGTGTAACAGCGAAACAAATAACATTTTGGTAAGTTTTTAAATTTTATTATCATTCTTGGGTCCTCATTATTCTGTGACGACAATTTCTTGGAAAAATATTAGTTATTTTTCAATGTGGTAAAATATGGGTTAACAAGTTTGTGCTGTGTAAGTTTAGAAGTACGGATTAAAACAAAATGGATAGCAAAAGAATGTGCTAGTAACATTTAAATCTACACATTCTGTTGTTGATCTTTTTTGTGATTTGAGACACATCTGAATTTATTCCGATATTCTGGATTTTTGTTGTTTCTTATTAGTATTCCAATGTTAACCACTGTTTCATAACATAATAATCAGGTAGTTGTGGCATTATGTGTTTGTTCCTATAAAATTGTCTTGGTTGTTTAAAACAATATGAGTTTACTTGGTTTGTTACAATATAAGCATCTTTTGCTCTTTAAAGATAATGAATTCTGCTTAGTTTAACAAGATACAAAATCATCCCATCATAGTATTTAGAAAAAGATCAAGAATACCTTCATCTACCCGTGAGTGGATGATGATAAAAAATTGCACTATTGTACATTTAAATGAACTAGATTGTGTTAAAAAATCTTTACAAATGACTAATTCCTATCATTAACAAGTAGGAAAGGGGGAGGCTCAGGGGGCTTAAGCTCCTCCCATTAGAAATCATACTGCATAAGGATTTCGGTTACTTTGTGAAAACTATGAATTTATTTTAATGATCAATAAAAATATTCATTTATTAGTGATTTTTTGTGATTAATATTAATAATAATGAGTGAATACTAATTACTTTTTAATTGGTTTTTCTTGGAAATAATTTTGAAGATTTGGAAATAAAATTGTTTGAGCCTCTCCCATGATTTTTGAAGTGCTACGCTCCTGATCATTAATATCTAATATTAAAACAGAAATATGCAATATATACATATGCATAGTGATCATATTTTTATTCATTGTTTCCATTTAAAAATTACAATGTTCCTGTATTGAAATTGCAAAAATAAAAATATATAGTTGTTTAATGATTTATGGATTTATAAGTGGCAAAACAATACTGTATTGTAATTGTATCAATAAAATGTTTGAAACTTGAGAGCAATCCGTGTTGTATGAAATTGTAACTTGGGAGCTTTTTTTCTGTTCTAAATATACAGAGTTCATTCCTGCTTGTTGTATTGAAAGCTTGTGATACATGTTACAAAATATAAGTGAAGATTCTTGTGAGTGAAATAGTGAAAAAGCTCTTCTTAGGGGGGCAGATTTTGCTCCTAAATTGCAGAGAATTCGTGTATCTCTTCTAAAAATTTATTAAGTTTCATCATTTTAAACAAATCAAGTTGGTCGAGATCCCTGCCTGTGAGCGTCCACATGGATTAAACATTTATAGTACAATGTGTGAGTCGGTGATTACATCATGAAATTGAAGATGATAGGGCTGTGTGTTACGGTTTGGTGTGAAATAGTTATCATGTATATATTGTTCAAGAAAAATGCAAATGTTCTTTTCTTTATTATTGGTTCTGCTCTCTGGAATAACATTTGTATTTAGAAACCGTGCTGAGCTGGCGTAACTACTAGTTCTTAATAAATATGAGAACTAAAAATCACTGAATCTGTACTCACAATAACACAGATGCAAAACATGTCCCCCATATGATGGGGTCTTTCTGTTTTTGGTGGAAACCAAAACTTTAAATGAAATAAAAGCTTTTTTTTAAAAAAGAAAAGTTTACAAATAAGTTCTATGTATTTCCAATTGTGAAGTACTTATAACTTTTTTTTGTGCTGTAAATCAAACTATGAGTTCATTTTAAACTTTAGTAGGGAAAATGGTAAAGTTTAAAAATGGAGTTTAAGAACCTATACCATAATACAGCTAAAACTGCCATATCTTGTCTTTGAAGAAAAGAAACTGCTTTTCTTAAAAGAAGAAATTTGTTAAAATCGAATTATAGAAAAGGGAAGTGAATTGGAACATTTGCTTAATTTTTGTGTTGATAACAGTAGTAAAATCAAAGAGGAATTTGTGTGGATGTACTAATGGTAGAGTTCAAATAAAAATAAGTCATTTGAAATTTCTGCTAAGTTTGAGTCAAAAAAAAAATTATGCTTATATAACTATCACACTGAACATACTACTTGATCAGAATCTCAAACACAGATTTAAAATAGCAATATTTCTAAATTTTTAATTAAAAAATATTAAATGTTGGAATTTGTAATACTTTACTGCAAACAATCGTGTAAAAAATATTTAATGATGCTTTCAGGAATTGTTTAATTTCGAATTCTACCATCTGTAAACATATTCACGTCAATAATACCACTAAATTTGTAGGTTTTATTTCTTGTTCTAAATCTAATACTTCATTTTATAGCTAATATCGCTGCACGAATGTGCTTATTTCATAAGTTTTAAAATCTATTCAAAAGTGTGCCATTAAAAAAATGGAAAAAAAAGCGGAAAAGTAATCAAAATTCTGTGAATCACGTTGTCATTGAATTGAATTGAAGTACATTTATTTTCCAGTTCGTGTGCTTAGTCTTGGGACTCGCTTAGACGTTGTCATTAAATGAAAAAATCAAAATGTAAACACTGTCCGCGAATCTGATGACGTCACCCCAAGCCTCGAAACCAAAACGTTTTCGAGGCTATTTAATCTCATTTGCAGACTCTCTAGTGCGAACCGTTTAAAAATATTCGATCCGGATTTACTGATCCCTAATCTTTTTAACCTGGATTAACTTCTCAGTGCGAACGGGGTATCACACACTCAACGCAGAAAACGAAAACGGTGCATGCGGCTTAAACAGAGTGACGTCAGAGCTACACGCCTATTGGCGTGACGTCACACTTGGAGAGCGCTCGCTCATAATGTGAACTAACGTCCACCCTTTGCGTAGCTCTTTCCGATTGAATTATTTTTGAACTTTTATTATTATTGTTCGTCATTTTCTGGAATATTTTTCAACGCTAAAGTTTATTTACGGTATTTAGAAAGGATTATTTTTAAAATAATATCTAACTTAAGAATTTCTTGATACCAAATATATTTAACTGAACTTATTTAGAACATGTTCTACATTTTCATTTTTATCTGTTGAAAATTAACTCTTAATTTATTTATCGTTTTTATATTGGACTTTATTTAACAGGATATATTTTATTCATTTTTACAATTGTTCACCTTGCCTTACTACATAGAAAGCAAATGAGCGAACCGATTCTAAAGACATATGCAATTTCTTTTCAAAACAAAGATAATATCGTCATAGAGGAGACATGAGTTAAACTTCAATGAGAACTCTTGTAATTTAGTTCATGTTTTTCCCCGTGGTGCGCTAGTGAAATCGACACTACAAAACGGTTTGAGAGTTGACCCTCTGGTTTATGATTACTCTGTGGTATTTAGCAGATCGAAAAAACTATTCTTTCTTTTTTAAAAAGAAAAGCCCCAGTTAAACGATATTTTTTAGCTACTTTTACGATTTTTACAGTACTAGAACTCTTGCCGTGCATTAAATAAAAGCAGTAAATAAAATAAAAACGAATTTGTTTTTCGTCTGATGAGTAATATTACAACGAAATAAATTATTTCATGCGTCATACAGCAGGTGTAGAAAGAAAAACGTTCTAAAATAAAAAAAATGTAAAATATCTTACCTGCTGTGAAATTTTAGCTCCGATTTTGTGACCAAAAACGATTTAAACAACCAGGTTCAAATCTTGATTTCACCAGGTTTGGCTTAGACAAAAATGAACTTGAAATTTATTTCCAAAATATATACGATTGTAGCTTGCGGAGGTTTTCTGTGCTCATCTAGTTTCGAATTGAGATCGTATTGTATCCTTCCGCTCGGAGCGCGTTCCGTAAACCCTACGTCAGATGTCACTCCAGATGTTTTAACCATTAACACTTGTTTCATATTTTCTCTCTGTGAGAAGATTTGCGTTCCGCAATGTGCTTATGGCTAGAATATTTGTTTTTGTTAATATAATACGAAACAGCATCCGTAATGGAAGTAAATCAGAAAGTAACTGATGAAATCCGAACTGCTATAAAGAAAAAACTTGCTGAATTCGATGCGTTTATAGATGATGAGTTGCCTGAATATATTATGATTTTAATTGCGAACAAAAGAAGTAGAGAACAAATTAATAAACATTTGTCTCTATTCCTTGGAAAAGATACCGTTAATTTTACTCTTTGGTTAGAAAATTTGTTACAAAGTTTAAAAGCAACTTCCAAGTGTTTTGAAACGTCTGTGACTTTAAAAGAATCTGTGTGTGAAAGTGAAAATACTGCAAAAACTAATGAGGATTGTGACGTGTTAAATTATGATCCTAATGAGGAAGGTGAAGAATTAGGTTGTGATGATGATGCTAATGGTTCATTTTCTAATGTACATGCAATAAAAGATAATTTTGAATCAAATTCGGCCAAAACCCTACTTTCAGTTGCTGAAAGTCCACCAAATATTAAAGTAGAGTCTCGCTCTAAATATGGAAGTAAAGTACAAAAACCTGAAACATTTTCACACTCGGGTTTGTCTTCTACTGTTGTTTCTGTTGATAAGGAAAAATCTTTTCGCATAAGTGAGTACGATCCTAATAAACCAGACATTGTTGGAAGTGTTGTGAAGGCTCATGCAGCCCGAGGAAAATATAGTGCTATTAATTCTTTACAGACAAATAAACTTCTTCTTAAAGCTGTTGATGATGCAACAAAATCAGTTCTGAATGGTAAAAATATAAATGACTTCTATAAACCAACCCCAATTAAAGTATTGGCTTCTAAATGTCATACAAAATTCAAGAATTCAGCGCTTGGAAGTTGTACTTCAACTTCACTAAATTACGGAACTAAAACTGGTGTATATTCTGATGTACCTACAAAGATATCTGAATACTCACTTGTTACAGAGATAAATGATTCGGAAGAGTCCTCTGAAGAAAGCGTTGAACAGGATGCAGAATCTCCACATTCTCGTACAATCTGTTTAACAAGCACACCTCATCCTACATCGAGCTCTGAACACCTTTCAAGATTTCCACCATTTGAAACAAATCAGTACTCTATGATTGAACCAGATGAAGAAGACACAAAGCAAACTCATTTCTATGTTACATTAGAAGGTGTGAATATTCAGTCATTGAAAAGGAAACATGTAGATGATGATCATGTTGATAGCATGGAAGAGAATGAAAATTCTGAACATAATTTTACTTTTGAAAAAATGGAAACTGTTTCAGCACCTGAGAAAAAGCAGAAATTAAATGAGAGGTGTAAATACTGGCCAGCCTGTAAAAATAGTGATCACTGTTCATATCATCATCCAACAGTTCCATGTAAATGTTTTCCAGACTGCAAGTTTGGTGATAAATGTTTGTATATCCATCCTAACTGCAAATTTGATGCCTTGTGTAGTCGCAAAGAATGTCCTTATACTCATGTTTCTAAGCGGAAATTGCCATTAGTAGCTTTGCCTGTTAGAATGGCCCCTATGAAAATTAAATCGGTAAAGGTAATGTGTAAATTTTTCCCAAAATGCACATCAAGGAATTGTCCATTCATACATCCTAAACCATGTCGTTACGGTGCTGACTGTCGATTGCCTGCATGTGTTTACAGTCATTTTCAAATTCCTTCTCGAAATCAATTAAAATGGCAAGCTAAAGCATGATTAAATATTCCTTTTCTCATGTAATGTTGGTCATTTTGTATCTATCACAAATACTGGTGAATGTTAATAATATATAATATTAAATGAAAAAATAGTGAACCAAATATGAGTTTTTCTTTAAATGTTATTTATTCAAAATAAACTTATTATTATAATGTAAAAAAGTCCAAGAGGTGCCAGCAGGGTTGTATTTTTTCCGTCCAAAACTAATGTTTCCCATCCCATTAGGAAAAATCAGGAAATACTGGGATAAACTGATAAACGCTGGAAGATACTATATAAAATGTGAAATTATCCCAATTAAGAGTAAAGTTTTGACTTTAAAATTCAAATTTTCAGTTAGTAGCCCATGGACCCTTTTAGTACAACGGACACTTTCAGTTTTAATTAATACTTTTTAATCAGTTCTAGTTTTAAGGAACACTTTAATTGCGAATACTAGCCTCTTAAATCATGACTTTTAATTTTTTATTTAAGCAATAATTCTTCGCATTTGAAACCTATTGCTACTTTTATATGTGCAGTTTTATGTAATAGTATGTAAATAAAGAAATGTAATTAATATAACTACGGGTGGAACGAGTATTCAGTACTCAGCTAGAATTTTACTACTCAGCAAAATTCTAGCAGACTACTCGGCCATTATCGAGTAATTGTAAAAATTTCGTAATTTTTTTAAAGATTACTAATAGTAGATAAATTTATAACTGATTAGTACAATAATATGCAAATATAAGTAATGGTGTAAAACACAAGTTTCTCTACATTTTCTGGAGACAGAAGATTTCTTTTTTCATAATAAATTTTTTTTTTTATTCACAACTACTCGGTACTTGGCTGAGTAGTAAATTCTCAAATACTTTACTACTCAGTACTCGGCCAAAGTGCTACTCAGTACATCCCTAAATATTACTTCATCACCTGTCATATATTGGAGTTAGTATGACAGTTAGAGTTCAAAATTAATTGTTGTTAGTCATAATTTGGGACCAAGCATTTCCATTTGACAAGGGGGTGGGGGGGGGGGGGGGCATTTAGGATAGAAATGAAGAAAAATAAAAATCGTACACGTAATGATGTAAGTGCTGGATATTGAGCTAAACAAAAAACTGACATTTAGTATGTAAATTTGTCTTCAAGAAACACGATGGAAATATTTTTATTTCTTTTCTTTAATGAATTCACCCTTGTGCTAAAGTCAGTAACTGAGAATGCTTTAAAAGGAGAGAAAGTAATTGTAATAATACATTTATTACTTCTAACCATCATTCATTTGGCTTCATCTATTAAATGTATTTTTTAATTTTTCCTACCCACCCCAACTGAGTATTTCCCAAGGATGGTAAATATTAGTTTTTACCATGGTATTTATCACTGGTGGGAAGGTTTTGTTTGTTAGGATTTTGATGAATGAGTCAGTCAGTGAGTAAAATTACACTTTTCAGACCATTATAATTCCATATAACTATAGGTATATGAAATTTGGTATTTTAGGGGCTCAAAGGATCTGACGTAGAAAATTTCATCTATGTAGGTCTATTAGGTATAATCCGTGTCGATTCAGGCAGGGGGGTACCTTCATAGTCTCAGAAGTTTTTGAATTTCACATATGTTAAAATATAGAACTATGTGAGTTATAGGTATGTTTTTGTTGTGCTCAAAAAAATTCCTGGCCCGAGATACAGGCCGCCAAAGATGGCGCTCTCGGCGCAATTTTTCACTTGCGATTTTCGACAAAAACTTTCAAGTGCTCTACTTCCTGAACGGTGCAAGATATTTTAATGCGGTTTCTTTTATTTGAAAGATAACTACATTCTGTTTAGGATAAAAGGCTAAATTTTAAAATATCTATTTAACTTTTTCTGCTTCAGCCTTTTGAAAATTTTTAAAAAAATCTTTTATATTTTTTTTCTCAAAAAAGCCAATCTCAAAAATTTTTATTTTTTTACTGTTGGTTAATACCATTAAGTACTACATTTCCTGAAAAGGAGAGCTTCCACTTTTGCCATTAACGGTTTTTACAAGCAATTTAAGATTTTGCCATATATTTCATCAGTTTTGTTAACAACATAGTCGTATATTGATCTCATTAAATCAAAATTATATTAATTTAATTTTATTTGACATGGCATTTAATTCTTAATAAATAATAGTGCGAAAAAATCATGACTTTTTTTTTAAATTAAAAAAAAGTGTTTTTTTAAATTTAAAACCAGATTACTTAGCATAACCATAAACATAACTTAAGATTGACATTCTGAGTAAAATGCAATGAATATAATATTTATTTAAGTGAAAATAAGGATTTTACATTGAAAAGGGTATATTTATGCTAAAAATTTAGAAAAATAAATGCAATACACTGTACTTTCAAGTTTCAACCCAATAAGCATGTGTAAGAAAAAATAATTACTGCACATTCGCCAGGTTGTTGGCAAGTAACGTAAATACATGTATAACAACCATTAAAGTTATTTATGTATATCATTTATTCATAATCACAAATTGATTAATAATTAAATTTATTTTTATATAACACATACAGTTAGGTATTTTCTTGATTCCATTTGACATCAAGTAATTTGAAAAAGAAAACAAGTTTGGCTGTCTTTTCTACCGCAAGGTTATTTTTTGAGCTTGTTGTGAACAAATGCAAATGTAGAAAACTTTAGTTCAATTGCTGCTGAAATGAGCATCTGAATTATTTTTGGTTGTTTATTACCCATGAATTCTTTTACAGCAGTTACAATTTCCCACACTCAAATGTTGACATAGACTGCAATTTCTTTTTCAAATTAAATTCCACAAAAAGGAAGTGCACAAATTATGAACTTCAAGCCATTACTTCATAGTTCAGTGTTTTCTTTAACCAAATTTAATTGGCTCTTAAACCACTTTTTTTATTTTGGGGTTAGAGATGGCTAAAAAAAAAAGAAAGAAAGGTATCAATGCATGTTCATTTTTTAAAAAAAAAAAAGTATTGTATGGTTACTTTATCTTGCTGATTTAGGTTATTTTCCAGCTTTTTCTGAATATTTGTATCAGCTTCGGCTAATTTAGTTATGTTCTTCAAATTATTTAAAGCAGTTAATATTGGTTTTAATTGATTAGGCAGATCCTCAACATTCTGTTCCATTGCCCCATTGAAAATATTTTGTTATATATTTCGCTATTAAATTTCTATTATCTATTTCTTTCTTTAAATACCTGCATAAAAATAAGCCAATTGCTTATGTAACTTTTTATGAAACGATATATTAAATTCCATTGTACCTGTGAAGGTAATAAGATGAATGCCATTTCCTTACTATCAGGACAACATAATTAATAAAATTATTTTTTCTTGTTTTGAATTGAGAAGGTGTTTATTGTCCCCATACCTCACAACTCATAATGCTAACTGAAATTAGTAATAAATTCTTTAACATTTTGTTTGATTTGCGTTTTGTTAGAACTATTGAGTGAAATCAATGATTTTTTTTTTTTTTTTTGAAAAAAAATCATTTGCTTTAAATTCTGTACAGCCTGATAAATATTAGAAATATCTCTTCAAAAAAGAAAAGTAGGGAAAGAAAAAAAAAAACGCTAATATTTTACAAGCAAAAAGATATTAAAGCTTACAATATATGGACATGTTCCAAAACATACCGTTTCCCAAAATTATGTCGTAAGTTATAGATAAAGCAATTAGTGGTGTTACGTGCATGTGCTTTGTTTTTGTTAACTTCCTTATGAAAGAAAAGGAAGAAAAATGCAAAGTGATTGAATCCTAAATTGACCCCCCCCCCCCCCTCCTAGTAGTATTCCTCATTTTTTTTCTTAACATCAATAGCAAGATATGAAAATCAAATATAAAAAGCTATGTTTTACTGAATAACACATGTATTAAAATTAACAACTAATAGATTTTAACTCTAGCTATGAAAAAATGAGAAAATGATATTTAAAAAAAATAAAGGAAATCAATAAATATTTTAAAGTAGCGGGCAATAAGATTGGGCAATGCAAGTCTGTCTGTATGTCTACTGGTAAATTTCTTTTGTGGGAAGGGGGTATACGTTTCTAATATTTATTAAGAAAATTAAATTATATAATTTTGACTTAATGAGACCAATGTATGACTATGTTGTTAACAAAACTGGTGAAATATATGGCAAAATCTTAAATTGCTTGTAAAAACCGTTAAACGCAAAAGTGGAAGCTCTCCTTTTCAGGGAATGTAGTACTTAATGGTATTAACCAACAGTAAAAAAATAAAAATTTTTGAAATTGGCTTTTTTGAGAAAAAAAAAAAAATATTATAAAAAAAAAAATTTCAAAAGGCTGTAGCAAAAAAAGTTTAAATAGATATTTTAAAATTTAGCCTTTTATCTTAAACAAAATGTAGTTATCTTTCAAATAAAAAAAAACGCATCAAAATATCTTGCACGGTTTAGGAAATAGAGCACTTAAAAGTTTTTGCCGAAAATCGCAAGTGAAAAATTGCGCTAGCAACAAGCTCAAAAAATAACCTTGCGGTAGAAAAGACAAAACTTGTTTTCTATTTCAAATTACTTGATGTCAAATGGAATCAAGAAATTATGTGCATATTTGTCATCTTTGGCGGCCTGTATCTCGGGCCAGGAATTTTTTTGAGCAAAACAAAACCGTACCTATAACACACATAGTTCTATATTTTAACTTATGTGAAATTCAAAGATCCCCGTTGTTGTATCTTGACGTGATTGTGATGTTTGGCACAAATACAACAAATATAATTTATTACGAAAAGTGGGTTATTTATTATACATATTTACAAGACATTTAAGAAATGCTAACTACACCGGCGACGGCCGTTAATCGACTCTCAATTTTGTAGAACGAGATGTTGCTCGGCAAAACGTTGGGCTGTTGCCAATATCTTCCCCTTTTAAAGCTGGATTCACACAGCGCCACGGACGGACGAAATCCGACGGAAAAAACGTGGCTTCACCTCGTTGTCATGGTTACCGAACAGGAATGTCCGTCGACGGGCAATATCAAATCCATTTGATATTGTCCGTCACAGACGAATTGCTTGGCCAATCATTATGAAGCAAGAAGAGAGAGCTTCGGCCATGTTTTGTCTGTCGTGTTTATTTGGAAACGCAGCCCAAGTGAGTGATTTATAATTATTACTATTTCTGTGCAGCACTTATTTTAAAGCATTAAGAGTAATGTGCTATTTTATGTTGTAATACGCATTACTGCGTTTAAAATTTGTTTCTTGGCATCTTCTATTTTCAATTTAATTAATTAATCACGATATGAGAAAAATAATGTAATAATAGTAAGTAGCAAAGCGTAGAGTTTGAAAAGATGCATAAGTGCATGTAATGTTTCGGCGCTACTTTATTTGCATTTTTATTTTAGAAAATTTTACCTATCTACTATGGTACTACATTTGCATATTAATGTTTATTTGTTGCTCGAATTTAATATTTTGCTTATTGCACTGGACTTTTATTTATTCATTTCTTTTGTAAAAATATAAAGCACTTATCACCGATATCATAAACATAACTAGTTAGCAGTCAGTTGAATTCATTGACATAACTTCATCAACAAGTCAGATCCATTGTATGAAAGATTACTTTCAGTTCATAATTTACAGGTTAAAAGATCACTCAGTCAACAGATTTGTTTTGTTTACATATCATTTTTATTAACATTGTTATTTGTGGAGGTGATTTCATGTCAGACTGTGAAGAAAATTTGCATTTAAATTTAGTTTGCTACTTAAATGTTTAAAAAGTGTTAATTTATATGCGTTTTTTTACTGGTATTAAAACATAGTTTCTACACCAGACAAGCTGAAGTTACATGCAGGCAAGCCTGAGTACCTGAGTTGCTTCTTCAAAATCAATGTAAACTTTAACGACATCAAAATTTAATAGTAACAAGTTGATCACTAATTTGTTCTGGTTTAGACCTGTTGGGTAAACCTACTTATAGGGTCCATGCTACCCAGACTTGAAAACATTGCCAAATCAAATGTAATTAAAGGGCATCTAATATTTAGTTTTATCGTATCAGATATTAACTAACACCTCAACTAATGAATTCATGTTAATAACAATTGTATCGATCAGTGTCTCTATAACCACAGGTGTGATCGAAAGAGGACGGTGTACCCCCATATATTTACTTTAAAACACCCTTTTCTCCTCCCTTGTTTTTTAAAATTTTTAACTCAAGCATCCCCTCAGAGCTTTTGATGTCGATAACTTATGCTTGTATCTATAAGCATTCCCCAAGTTTTTTTCCAGCACTATGCACTACTGCTGATAAATACCAGAATACTCGTAAATTACTTGCTGTGTGTGGTGCTTCATGTACGATCATCAACATGCTTTCTTAACATTTTTTTTTTTTTTTACGTGAGAAATAACATTTTTGGACACGGGCATTGCTGTAGGTTGCTGTTTTTTGATTAAAGATGCACAACTGACCATTTGGTACATCTACTCAGTATTTTTATACATGTAAGTACATTTTTAGACTTGTAGTTGGGGAGAATTGTTTTTGGCTCAGTTTTTGCAAAAATTATGATGAAATAAAATAATATTCTTTGTTCTATATTTTGCTTGCACATTTTTTAATGAGTATTGACCCTCCTTAACTTTACATCCAAACCAACCTTATCCCTAGACTAGGAGGAGTGAGATTTTAATATAGTTACATTAAATCATAATTGTTTAATGCTTGTGTTATTTATTATGTTCTTGCATTGTTACTTATTTTTCAATCTTATGCATATCACATGATCAATATTGTCAGTTTGAATCATATACATATCTTCAGTTTTGCATGCTTCTTGGACAAAAATTTACTTGTATTATTTCATATAGTTGTAGACTGATAATACACATTTATTGCATAGCACAAGAAAGTGAAAAACTATACCAAAAGCAAAAGCAAGACTAAAAAATTGACACTATTGTAATTCATACATTCCATATATAGGTCTCAATAATACATGTGTATTTGTAACATAAATTGTCAAAACTAGGGGAGAATCTTTGGCCGGGCAATCCGGGTGACATCACAGCACCGGCTTATTATTATCGACTTGTAACTAACAAATTGTTCATTGGGATGATAATGGAGGCTGAGAGGTAAGCCTTTTGTGCTTCCATGCCACGGGTCCGGGGTTTGACAGGGATTACTCAGTCTTTTATCGCTCTAGTGGGGTGGATAAAATGAGGACCAAACACACTTGGGAACTAACACTAGGGATTCTGCGTCAGGTCGTTACTTGACCGGAACATCTGCTTCTGCATCCTAGGGCCCTTGGTCTCAAAAGTTGGGATGGGCACGGTAGGTCATGGTCCCTATTGGGCTGTTGCGCCATGGAGTCAGTTACTTAGTTAGAATTGTTCTTAAATTCTTACTCTAAAAGTGATTGTATCTTAAAACTACATTTGCAAAGTTTTCTTTTGTAAAATTCACAAATCATCATGTTCATTCATTGGAAATTGTGGCCAAATTAATAATTCATGTGCAACCGAATTTAAATTATATTTCCAATACTGTTTTTTAATTCCTAGAAAACAACTTGGTGGAAAATGTTTTCTGCATATGTTATATTTGTAAAGATTACGTCACAGTATTAACTTTTTTTTTCTTTTTACAGATGTTATGGAAAGACAGATGACTTGTACAGGCTGAAATATTGAAATTGTACTTCTTCTGCTCATTATTGTCTTCAAATTATTGATATATGTACTTATGAATGATCAAAATTTTGTAATGTTCTTTGATTTCAGTATTATAATTAAGTACTTCAATAAATTCTTCCTTCAAAATTTTGTTTTGTGACTTTAATGTGCAAACTTTTGAGTTATTTGAAAGAAAAAAATAAAAAGACAATGTTTTTCTTCTGAGATTTGTATCTATTAGGATAAGCATATTACTTTTATAAAAGCATTTTGCATTTCTTATTAATGTTTAGTGTTAAAAGCACAATTTTTTACGCATTGGCAAAAGTATCATCTATATGTTATACTCTTTGTAGTTACTATACAGGTTTCAAAACGCAAGGGACAATATTCTTATTTTAGAAATGCTTTTTACAGTTAGCGGGGTCACAATTTAGTAAACTGCGTTTTTTTAGGATTTCTAACAGTTTGTCTCATGTTTGCAATTTATTAGGAGAAAAATAGGAAAGCTAACATGCAATTTAAGTGTTATAATAATGCCACACTTCCTTGATTATATAAAGTGATTTACAGCTCATTTTGAAGAAATATTAAATTCTAGTGCAAATAAAAACAATTCAATTTTATCTTGTAATTTCTAGATCTGATCTTTTTTAAAAAGTAATTGTTAGATATGTAATTTTTTTTCCTAAACAGAAAATTTAAATTTCTTCTTAGCATTGATTTTAAATCAAGAACGAAAAGGATTTGCGTATCATTTTCGCCTGACAAAATCAATATCATTAGCAAGGGTACGGACCCCGATGACGTAGCAGTGCCTCTACAATTGGCTGTTATCTTTGGCATAGTAAAATAATTGTAAACAACCCTGAAAACAAGAAGGAGCCAAGCGGGACCACTGTTTGTCGCCAACGGTAGTCGACGGGACCCTTACTAAAGTCTAGCCAATCCTAATCCTGGAATTTATATTATGTGTGTTACCTTTAGTAAAACGCTTAATAATTCTGCGAAAATGTAAGCTTATTGCTGTGTACAAAACTTACAATTTATGTATTTTCTGTCATTTACGAAGCTCATTGATAAGACCGCTGAAGTAATGATATTATTTATGTTTTTTAAAAATAATCAGAATTTTCTTTCTCAAAATTAAACAAACATTTATCTCTGCCCGACACGTTTATGAAATGAAATCGCTGCTGAAACTGAATGAAAATTCGAATTTATTAAATGCGTCGTCTGCTTCTGAAATCGATGTCTAAATACAGAGCCATCAAATGACGAAGGCACCCCATTATTGGCTCATGGAGAGAGCTTACGCCTTGCAATCATTGGCTGAAACCCACGGCCCGTCGCAGAACCTTTGTAGTGTGAATTGAACTCACGTTTCTCCGTCACGGACGAATTTTGTCCGTCCGTCCGTCGGTTGTATGTGTGAATCCGGCTTAAGTCATGACATAGTCCTTGAATCTTTCAGGACGTTTGATGGTTCTTTGTGGTCTGGTCCGCAAAGTTGTTGAAGTGTCGGGTGGAGTAACAAACTCACTCAATAGAGATTCATCTATTTCTGATCTCTCAGTTATGGAGTTGAACCATGTGTCCTGCTGCAGCGAGTCAGAGGCTCTGAACTCGTCAACAAATGGATTTGAATTAGGACATGGTGTTGTACTTGCTTCATACCGATAGCGTAGTTGGTTTGCATGAGAGCGAACGAGTCGTATTCTGTCATTCGACTCAAGAAACACATTGTAAAGGACATTCCCCTTACGTTCTGCTATTTTTCCTGGCTCCCATTTCCAGTTGTTATTTGAGTATACTTTAGCATAAACTAAATCACCTTCTTTGAAGAATCTATTTTCTGCGCCATGATGTTTATTAAACTGAAAATTTTGTTTTTCATTCATTTTGGCAGCTGTGTCGTCAGAGGGACGAATCAAGTCCAAAACTGTTCTCAGTTTTCTTCCAAGCATCAGTTCGGCAGGTGATTTATTTCCGATATATTTGTTTGGTGTGTACCGGTATGTGAATAGAAATGTATTAAGAGCAGCTTGTAGATCTCCCCCTTGCTGAATTTTCTTAATACCTCTTTTGAAAGTGTCTACAAAAATCTCTGCTTGACCGTTTGATTGAGGATGATGTGCAGGTATTCTATAGTGCTGTATACCATTTTTCTTGCAGAAATCATCAAAAAGATTACTTGTGAACTGAGTACCGTTGTCAGAAACTATAATTTTTGGCACTCCATATCTGGCACAAGTTTGCTCGATAAATTTCAATGTTGTAGATGCAGTGATTGTTTTCGTAATGTAGATTTCAGGCCATTTGCTATTTGCATCTATGATGAGCAGGAAGTAATAACCATCTATTGGACCTGCGTAGTCAATATGAATTCTTTCAAATGGTTCTTTTGCTAATGGCCAAGAACGCAGTAATGTCTTGGTTGGTGATTTTCGAGAAGTTTGGCATGAATGACACGTTTTGACGTAAGTTTCAATGTCCTTGTCTATTGAAGGCCAGAAAACGTAACTTCTAGAATATGATTTCATGCGTTCCATTCCAGGATGTCCTTTGTGCAATTCTTTTAGAATTCTGCTTCGAAATTTATCTGGAATAATGACTCGTTCACCAAACATTAGGCATCCTTTCACAACTGATAGAGAATCTTTTCTGTTAAAATATGGTTGAATCTCTTCGGGAATTTGATTTTTATGTGATGGCCAACCATGGTCAAGAAACTCTATAACTTTTTGAGCGACTTCATCTTTCTTAATTTCTTCCTGGATAGATTTGTGTGTGATGTTGACTGAATTAACTGAATCTTCCAAAATTTGATTTACTGTTGTTTCCAGATGAACTGAGGCAATGACGATTTTCCCCTCTGGTTGGATTTTGGAATTAATCAGTCTTGATAATATATCTGCGTAACCAAAAGAATCAGTGGAAATATATCTAATTTTGAAATTGTAGGCCAATAAGATACAAGCCCATCTTTGAAGTCTATTTGCAGTATGAGCGGGAATACCTTTTGATGATCCAAAAATGCGTAACAGAGGCTGATGATCAGTTTCCAGAATAAACTCCCGACCATAGATCATTTTGTGGAATTTTGTTACGGAAAAAATTAATGCAAGTCCTTCTTTTTCTATTTGACTGTATTTTTGCTCTGTAGCTGACAAAGTTCGTGAAGCGTGAAAAATTGCTTTTCTTGAACCGTCTGGAAATTCGTGATGTATTACAGCTCCAATTCCAGTATTACATGCGTCAGCTGCTACAATGATTGGCAATTCTGGATTATAGTGAGTCAAAAGAAGATCACTTTGCAAAATTTTCTTGATGTCATCAAAAGCTTTGTCGCATTGCTTAGTCCATTTCCACTCAATATCTTTACGAAGAAGATTATCTAATGGTTGTCTGAGTTGCTGAAGTCTGTGTACAAATTTTCCATAATAATTTATAGCTCCCAATAAAGATCGTAACTCAGAAATGTTCTTTGGAACAGGCATTCTTTTAATAGCTTGAATTTTCTTTGGATTTGGAAGAAGTCCATTTCCATCTATTACGTGCCCTAAAAATTCAATTTGGGGTAAAAACAGTTGACATTTTTCAGGACGCACTACAAAACCGTAGTCCTCAAGCCTTGCAAAAAGTTCTTTTAAATGCCGTTTATGCTCAGAAACAGATTTGCTTGCGACCATGATATCATCAAGGTAAGCACTGGTGTTTTTAAGACCAGAAATCATAGCATCAATAATTTTCTGAAATTCTCCAGGTGCTGGTTTTACTCCAAAAGGCAATCTATTAAATTTATAAAGACCTTTATGAGTGTTTATGGTAAGCAATTTACCTGAATGTTCATCTACTTCAACTTGGAAATAGGCATCGGACAAATCTATCACACTGAAAATACAATTTCCGGCTAAGTTTGCAAAAATATCCTCTGGAACAGGTAACGGATGATTGTTCGATTCTAATGCATCATTCAGTCCTGTTGAGTAATCTGCACATATACGTAATTTTCCATTAGGCTTCTTGACTACTACGATAGGTGCTGCCCATGGTGAATAGTCAATTGGTGAAATTATTCCTAACTTTTCCAATCTATCTAACTCTTCTTCAATTTTTGGAAGTGCTGCATAAGACACTGGTCTCTTGTTTCTAAAAATTGGTTGAACACCATCTTTTAACTGTAGTGTTACCTTTGTTTTTGTACAACGACCTAATTCTGTCGAAAACACTGCAGGGAAATCCTTGACAAGTTGCGAATTAAAATTTTCGTCCGATACAGAGCGGACACTGCAACATATTGAAGACATCGGAACATCCCACAAGTTGAAAAGTTCTATCCATTGTATTCCAAATAAATTAAGATTTGGCACTTCTGTCACGAAACAAGTTCCAGTTTTTGTAGTATCGTTAATTGTAATTTCGCAGTCAAATTTATGAGTTAGTTTTACTGGATTACCAGATGCACTGTTGGCAGAAAATTTGGTTTTGTTCGCCATAGGTTTTCCTATTTGTTCCCATGTACTTTCAGAAATAATGGTGATGTCAGAAGCTGTGTCGAATTGTAATCTAACTAATTCATTATTTATTTTAACTGTAATGTATTTCCTTTTATCTTCGAAAGAAATTTTATTTACAGCAAAAAGGGCTTCAGTATTTGGCGAAAACGTCGTTATTTCCTTTTGCACCTGTCTAGTCGTAATCGCTTGAATAGTTGGCGAAAAATTCTTTATTTTCTTTTTCCCTCGTCTAGTCGGAATTGCTTGGCGACCGCTATTACAATATCCTTCTTTATGTCCTATTCTATGACATTTTTGGCATTCATGCTTCGAATAAGTACAGTTCTTTGCGAAATGCATTTCACCACAAAACCAACAAGGATATCTTGGCGACTTTAGTCCGCCGTTATCTTGCTTTGGCGATGACGCACCACGCTTGGCGTAATTCTTTCCAAACTTAAAATCAGACGATTTTACAGTGCGGGATTCTCCAAATTTTTCCTCGCCAAATTTTGCAAGTTTTTCATTTGAAACTTTGTTAATTGATGATTTTGCGGGGGTGAACTGTTGTATCATCGCTGCGTCTTCTTTTAATGAAGTGAAAGCTTGGCATTCTTCTACCAATTTACGAATGTCAATTGGCGATGTGGCAGATTGTTTATCCATTAATTGTAGCAATCTGGCACGAATTTCAAAATGCTTTGGCGCGTTAAGACCGCTGATAAAAATAAGACACTTGAATTGTTCTAAATCGAGTTGATTATACTCAATATCTTCGCATTTTTTATTAACAATGCCTGCATATGTGGCGAAATCATCCCAGTCATTCTTTTTAATTTGAAGACAGTTAAATCTTTTATGAAATACTGACCGTTTGGGACTAAGAATAGATTTCAGCTGGCTAACTGTATCGTTAAATGACACATCTTTGAATTTCTTTGGAAGAATGTAATTGATATATTTATTGTAAGATGCTAGGTCTAACTTACGTAGAAGCAATCTTACCTTTGCGGCGTCATCCAATTTAGCTGCATCGGTAATGAAAGTTTCTTCATACCGTGTGTACCACTTATCGAACGACAGTCCACTTTCTGCGTCATAAACAAAATCACTGATTCCATTAGCCAAAGTTTCCATTAAAAACTCAATATTATCGGCTGCATTTGAAACTGCAGTTGTTGAGGAACTTTGACGATTGGTTTCTTCCAAAAGTTCAAGTCGTTTATTTGTTGAGATTACCAAAGCCGTCAGCTGCTGTAACAAATCTTCGGTTGTAGCCATTTCTTTCCGCTTGCTGATTCTTCGAGACTTTTAAATGTAAAAGATTCTTGAAAATCCTCGTCGCCACGTTGTTGTATCTTGACGTGATTGTGATGTTTGGCACAAATACAACAAATATAATTTATTACGAAAAGTGGGTTATTTATTATACATATTTACAAGACATTTAAGAAATGCTAACTACACCGGCGACGGCCGTTAATCGACTCTCAATTCTGTAGAACGAGATGTTGCTCGGCAAAACGTTGGGCTGTTGCCAACACTTCTGAGACTATGAAGGTAAGTTTTTATTTTTACCTGCCTGAATTGAAACGGACTATGCCATTAGTTTATGAGTCATGAGGGGGGGGGGGGGCGAAAGTAACTCTAAAGGGTTCGAGTATCTAATTACCCGGTGTAACCGTTTATGAACTTGGCTGACACAACTAGGACTGGCCGCTGTATCAATATAAAACTAGATACCGATTTAAGGATAATATCGCCGATCTGATTTATATATATTCAACTTATAACGAAATTTTAGCTGGCTCCTAAAAATTTTCCCTGGCTCCTAAGATTTTCGCATTTTTTTCGGACTCTGATTGATTACTGCATTGTCTTCCAAATATTTTTGACAATTTTAACTGTAATATTCTATTTTTTATATGCTGCAATATTCATGACACCTTCTTTCCATTCCATGTAATTTCTCATGAATATTACATTATTTTTTAATTGATGCTTCATTTTTACTTTAATTTTTAGGATTTTTGTATTATTTTGAGTTGAAATGGATGTACGACTTAAAAATTATATAATGCTTTATGAAATGTAAAAATAAGCAACGGTTTGGTTTGGCCAATGCTTTAAAATATTTCATGGCCATATGAGCAAAAATTGCCAAAATAGCTAATATACTAGCCAAATTTGTCAACCCTGACTTACCTCTAATGCAGTGCTGTCATTTCAAGCTTGGCGGCTTGGCTTCCACTAAGCTTTTTGGCTTGGCGAAAATCTTATCGAAATCGTGGCACTTTTCGACACCACAGTCAGATATGTAGATATTAAAATATTGTAGAATCGGATTGAAACGTCCCGTTTGCAATGCTTGTTGAAAGTTAGTCCGATTTTTTTGCCACGCGTAGTTAAAATCTTAGGCCATTCTATTTTCTTCTTCGCGACGGATATCTCTCGGATGTTAGCTTTTTTATTTGGATTTTGTATCGATATTGCTGTGTTTGGATTTTAGATCCTCGCTTAGATTTTAGATTACTGTTTTCGCATAAGGGAAAGTGTAACTTCCGTTGAAAATTTTCGAAAAGAAAGATTTAAAGACGTTTAATAGTTATTGCTTTTTTTAATTAGGAAAACTTTTATTAAAATTCAATGCACTTAGTTTTAATTTGTATGTTGTTCGTACTTTTATTATTATTCTTATTATTTTCGTAGGGATTGATTATTTTATTTTTATTAAACGTTTTCTTTGGTTGTTTTCACTACATTTAATTCATTCTTTTTGAAGAATTTTTAGTTTGAACTGAATTTTATTTTATGTGCCCTTAAAAAAAAATCCTTTCCATGTGAATACATTACTACACTAAAACAAATCGAAGTTTTGTTCATGTTTGAATTTGCTCACAGTTCAGCTTTTGGTGATTGGAAGAGGGGGGTGGGGAGATTAATTGCATCATAAGAAAGAAAGAAAGAATAGTCAATTGTTAATTGGACTATTGCTTGTTTTGAGCCTCTAATATATTTTACAAAATTTTCTCATTAAGCTAAAATTCATAATTCGAAATTTCGTTACGTTGCTGAAAATTTTTAAGGTAATAAAATCCAAATTCTTGCCTCTTATTGCAATTGTGGTTTGGTATTATTTTCAATTGAGGATTTTTAACCGACTTTACAAAGGAAGGAGGTTATACATTCGTATTGTATGTATGTCGGTTTTTTTTTTGTTTGTTTGTTTGTCCACTCATAACTTCGCACCGGATGAACCGATTTTCATGATTTTTTTTTTCAATCGATCAGGGGTGGTTTCCCATAGCTCCCGTACTTTCGTTTGACTATATTCGATAATTAGAACAAAAGTAATGGGCAGAAATGTATTTTTTTTTTTTTTTTTTGTCTTTTTATCCATAACTTTTGACTAAATGAACCGATTTTGATGGTTTTTTCTTTAACCAATAGAGGGTCGTCTAACTCAAATATGGCAAATCAATTTGACTACATTTGTTTTTTAGAAAAAACGTTACGAGTGAAAAATAAGTATTTTTTATTTTAATTGGAAAGGCTTGGCTTGATTTTTCTTTGTTGGGAAATCTATTAATAAATATAAAAGCATTGTTAAAAACATGTTTGTTGTCATGGGCTATAATATTAAAAGAAATTACAGCAAGAATTTGACTGAAGGCTTCTCTGTGGCAAAAATTAATACAATCAGTTTGTTTGCTAAAATAGACTTCAAAAGGGAATTTATCATGCAAATGATTAGTTTTTAGTGCCATTAATTCAAAGAAGTTTTGCCCTTTGATATGGATTTTTTAAAAAATAGAGTATTTATATACAGAATGTATTTACACTAAAAAGAATAAAATAAAATATAATAAAAGTGTACGAAAGTAGCAGCAATCCCCTGAAAGTAGGATTGCTGCTACTTTCAGGGTTGGTATTTTTGCCAATGGCAAAAACTGGAAAAAAACAGGGCAAAAATGGACAAAAATGTTTAAAAAATAGAGTATTTATATACAAAATGTATTTACACTAAAAAGAATAAAATAAAATTTTTATAAAAAAACAGAACCTACTTCAACTTAAAAATTGCGCTAAAAAGTAAAAAATAAATTCATTCTTTAAACAACATCGATGTGGCTTTTAAACGTAGTGTTAGAAGTCGGTGCTAAATTATGGGTCTAATTACCATTATACCATTTGCTGGCTTCATATTGGAACTGTTGCTAATTCTGCGGAAATATATATATTTGTAATTGGATTCATGATTACAAAATATTTTATCTATCCTAATTTTGTACCGACTTCTAAAACTGTTTAAAAGCCACATCGATGTTGTTTAAAGAATGAATTTATTTTTTACTTTTTAGCGCAATTTTTAATTTGAAGTCGGTTCTGTTTTTTTATAAAAATTATTTTATTTGAAAATCGTTTTCTGTTAAAAATTTTTATTCGTATGTGCAAGAGATTCGACCTTCTTCCCTTGCAAATTCGTTTACGTGTGTCCCTTGAAAAATTTATGTTGTTGTTATTGTTTATTCTTTTTGACCCTTACTCCCCGTGTTGCTAAGGTGTTTTTATTGAGTACTCATTTTTATCCATGTTAAGTTAATCATTCTTTTATTTGATTATTTTCGAAGCATAGAACGTACTGTTCGTTATTTCATTTTGATAAATTTGTAAGAAGCATTTGTATCTCCATTTCATAATTTTATTTTCAATTATTTAATTTTTTATGTATTATTAGGGGCCGTTCATAAATGATGTCACACTTTTTTACCATAGATTTGACTCCTCTCCCCCCTTTGTCACAATATGTCACACTTCAGCGGACCCCCCTCCCTCCTTTGTCATATGTCACGCATGTTACATAATGCATGATGTCACACTTCTTGTTACCCCCTCCCCTTGTCACAATTTCACGAACCCCCCTCTCCCCCTCGAAGCGTCACATCATTTATGAATGATCCCTTATTTGATTTAATTGACTGATTTATGTAGGTTATTTTTTGAAATAGCAAAGCATGTGTGTGTGTAGCTAGGCTAACGTTGTGTAACCCCCCCCCCCCCCACCCAAGTTACCTTATTAAAAGTTAAGAACGCATGTACATATTGCAGATCACAGGCAATTTAATGTTTCATTTTTGAAGTGTTTGTCAGTTTTAATATTTCAATTTCATGCAGATTGCTTTAAAAATTTCAACTATTGCTCAACATATTCTAAGAAAAAAGGAAATCAGTGTTAAATCGATTTATCGCGATATTAGATGAATGATAAATCGATTTTAAAAATTCCAGTATCGCCCAGGCCTAGACACAACTGCCGTGTGTCTAGATAAATACTTTAGATTACTGTTTGTCTGTCACGAGAAAAGCTCATGCCGAAATGTCTGTCTTTTTATCACTATGACAATGAGTTGTGCCCCACTTTTCCAAGGGAAGTTAAAAAGTCTGGAATATCAAGTGCGCCGTATTAGCGCAGTTAGCATCAATTTCGCTACAGCCCATTTTCTTTTTCTTTCGAAATAAGGATTCTTTTTTCTGCTTCTGTAATATACCGGGTGGTTATAATTAAATTTTCCCTATTCAGGACATCCTACAGCTAAAACCGTTCAACGGATCGACACCAAAATTGGTATGTGGACTATACAAGAGATGCGCGCGCGAGGAAAAAAAAAGTTCTAAAAATTGCCGCCCGGGCGCTGTTTAGCTTCATAACATGGTTTTCACGTAAGAAATGATCAATAAGGAATAAAAATAATAATATCAACACCTATTGTACACTTTTCCGTTCATATCTATCATCTTGCCATTTAAAATGAAAGTAAAAAAAGCTGTAACAGTTCGTCTGTGTGGCAAAAAGAAAAAAAAAACAAGTTTAGGTTTTCGTGAAATGTATTTCTCCTTTCATAAATATTGATATGATTATTTTTATTCCTTATTTGTCATTTCTACGTGAAAACCATGAGGGCATTCGCAATGACGTCATTTTTGCATAGCAACGGAACCTGGCAACAGCTGCTGGAGGACAAGCAACTTCGGCTGGCCGCATTTGTAGCATGCAGTTGCTGATGCAGAGTTATATTTTCATTCTTTTTTTAATTTAAAAATATCTTCTGCGTATTGCGAAAGCCTCAACAATGAAGCTGAGGGAATATATATTGAAAAAAATCAAGATCATCAACAATAAAAACCCTTGTTTATTATGTAAAAAGGAAATTTCAATTAACGTATCGGAATTTCTGCTCTTGACTTACTTAGATATGTCAATAACTTATTTTTCGTTGTTAGTTTCCAGTTTAAACATCAAAAATAGTTTTCATTTCTTTTCAACACAGTTAATTTTCATGTTACAGACAAAAATTGCATCTTTCCTTGTAATCCGTCACTCCTACCGTTTTTAAATAGAGATTGGAAGTCTTTTTTTTTTTTTTTTTTGTTAATCCTTTTTTTAGCAATAAATGAAAACGAAAGTGCGAATTACTGGTAAAGAAAAATAAAAACACATACAGGTGTTCCAGATGCATGAAAAGATTTCAAATGGCACTCGCGCTGCATAACCAATAAAAAAATTTACGAAGTTGTGTAGGAAAAATAATTATAAAATATGAGCCCAATTTCGATTTAAAAGCCTGATCCGAGAACATTTTACAGTAAACGAGAGCAAATCAACGGCGGATCTAAGGGGGGGGGGGGCGATCTCCCCCCCCCCCTTGGGCCGATTCAAGTGGATAATACATCGACACTCCTAATCAGTGAGTTTTTACTCTTTGTGCCCCTAGACCAGCCATGTTTTTATGTTCTTGGAATCCCAGCCTAATAGCCCAGTTTCAAGTTTTATGCTTTCCCCCTGTCCCTTTGTCCTTTAGTATTGCTGAGTTGCTAATCCTCGGAATAATGGGAAAGAGGTTCCCTGCTCTTTTCTTCTACCTATCAACTGGTGACAGCTAGCCAAGCCTTAGCACATGGTGTAAATTCCTGCAGCATTTACGCTAAAACCTGGAGTCTGAAACATTTCATTGAACATTCATAATTACAGATGTTTACATAAATTGCACATAGATGTTGATGGTTTTTTAGTACATATTTAGTATTCTATTTTAAAAATTTTAGAAAATATATTACTAATAGTTGCTATTATTTTGTAATTTAGACATATCAACTCAAATTTAGAAAATGTATTTACAAGCCTACATTTTCTTCAGAAAGCTTGAAGAAAATCCTAACTTGGTTAAGAAGCAGAATGAGGGATGATAGATTCACTGGGTTAGCGTTATTGCATATCCATAAAGATATTACATTGGACGTTGAAAAAATTATAGACAGATTTCCGAAAGCAAAAAAACGGCAGCTTGTGTTCCTTTTATACGGGCTTTGAATAAACGTATATGCATTGAAAAAATGTGTCAGTAAAATTTTAAATATCACAACACTAGCATTTTCTTTTTTGTTGTTCCTGCTGTTTGAAAAAAAAAGGGGAGGGGGACTGTTGAAAAGGAATGAAGAATGTCCTCCATCCATCCTTTCCTTACATTGAACCCCGAGATTTCCAAAATCGCCCCCCCCCCCCCTTGAAGATTTTCTAGATCCGCCCTTGGAGCAAATGTGATGAGATGATCAAAGTGGGGGAGGGGAGGACATTTTCTCTTCAAAGATGATGATGATAAGAGTACGATGAATGATTTTGCTCACGAAACTAAAATATATCAGTTCGTATCTCAAAATGCGTATTGTCCCAACGAATTATTGCAGATATAAGAGCAGTGTCTCGTCATATTCCACGCGTACCTGTAGCCTTACTCCAATCTTGCGCCAGTCATCAATGTTTTCTGTAACTTTTCTCTCAATATTAAAGCCTTCTCTTCGCATTTTTTAAGATTTAAAATATTATGATTTTTTAATGCAGCGCAAACATAGCGACAAAATGCGCATAGTCTGTTACTTATGGTTATTAAACTATAGAGCGCTTTAAATAAAATGTCATGCAACTTTAACACATCATATCTGGGGGAAAGTAATTTTTAATAATGGAATAAAAAATGCCAATAGAGTTGACGAGGGCGAATTCCTAAAAAGGCTGGCTAAGCTTTTACACAGGCACAAGTTTCAGAAGAAATTTTTCCAGGCGATAGTTTCGAGGACATTAAATTCGAACCAAAAGTATAGTATGCAAAGAGATTTTTTTTTTTTTGGAGTTCCATATTCGAAACAATTAAATATGTTAGAATCTGGAAAAGTGACCATTTAAAAGTGTCTACCCTGTCTAAAGTGACCATCCCTGCAAAAAATGTTTGTGACTTTTAAGATTATCAGTTTTGCCGGTTCCACTGTGTATTAGTTCACTTTCGGAGTATTTGTTGCATTCTCTGATTTCAATAAACGTTTGCAGTTTTCGTATCTTATGTTTAGTTTTGTTAGAAATATAGCTTAGGCGGCGATTTGACGCTGCCTAAGCATACAACTGCACATTTGTGAATCCACCTATGACGTGGTGTTAGTTAAATTTTGTCAAACTGTAACGCTGCTGAAAGTTGCTATCGAATGAATCCATTATTATTCAACACTTTTGATATAGGATGTTTTTACTTAATCTTCGGGCACATACACAATAAAGGTGTACATTTGTTCACGCTCAACAGTTCTGTGCAGTTGAAGGACGAAAGATCAATATGCGTTCCAAATTTGGCTGAATGTATAGTGATCACTTAAATTCTGAACAAGGAGCTGCATAGCTGCATTGTTCAAAAATTCCATGCTAAAAAGTAGAATAAAGTTCCATGACGTGGACTTTTTTTCATTTATACTACGTTCTATGCCCCACCCATCCCTTGCTATCAACATAACTTTTTTTTTTCACATAAAGTGTAAGGGTTGCGAACAGCTGACATGCTCAAGAAATGCTAGGAAAACAGGTTGTTCATCCCAGTAAAATTATGTACTAACATTCATTTAAGTGGTGGATGGCATTCTCATCTGAAGGGTCTTATAGCAGAAAGACTACACAGAACAGGAAAACCTTCGCACAAGCAACAATTGAACCTAATGTATAAGATAACTACAAGAAGTAATATTTTAAAATTGTCAATTCCATTTTTTAATTTACTCTCAATTTTTTTAAATACAACTTTTTAAGGACCACAAGGAAAAATTTAGAGGTTTACAAAACCAAGTTTTGATTATACAAAGACATTTTTAGATAATGGGAATTATAATATGAAAAAGTGATACTTTTAGAAATTTTTCTCTAAAAGTAAAAAAACCTACAATTTCAAAATAAATTTGTTCACCCACCTAAAATTTTTTTTTATTAAAAAAATGTTTAAGGATTAAAAAGTTTAATACTTTTATGCATAAAAAAACTATTTTCCAAAAAAGTTCAAAACGTTTGAATTTAAACAATACATGACACAATTTCTCAGAGTAATGAAACATAACTGCATGTTTTTTAATAAAATGCGAAATTTTTAATATCAGGCAAGCATTTAGTGCCATATTATTGAATGTTTATTTATAAGTTGTAGGAAAAATACAATTCAAAAAGCATTTTAACTGGAATTTTATAGAACTTTAAAAAAAAAAAAAAAAAAAAAAGAAGATCAGAATTACAAGAAATCAATTCTATTGAGAAATATCTTAGATAAAGTACAACAAAAAGGTACAGAAGTGAAACTCTTCATCATTCCAACAATTCTCTTCCAGTGTAAACATGTCATTATCCGAGCTGATTTGTTGAAATCTAGAAAAAATAAATTTTTAAAATTTATTAGCTAAAACAAAGAATTATAATTTGATGTAAACAAAGAAA